>RJWM01013501.1:0-53154 GCA_004363535.1 Dasyprocta punctata
TTTGTAGATTCGGCCAGGCCTCTGGTCAGCAACCCAAGCATCACTTTACAGAGGGCAATGTAGCAAGTATGGGGGATTCTCTTCTGTGTTGTCTTCTATTATTAATAAAATATTTAAAAAAATATGATAAACTGCCCCTCCTTATAGTTTTCAGGATTATATTAGGTTTATATGAAGTATATACTTATATATTTTAGACATTTATTCTAAAGTATGAATTCCAAAAAAGTTGGTCATATTCCATGAAAAGTTTATTTTAACATTAATTCTAAGCATATTCACCCCTAGATTAATTTTGAGAGCATTGCAATATTTTTATTCACATCAGTCATCCTATTCACTTTTAACTTTCTCAATTGATCAGTCCTCTTGTTTTGTACTTTTTTACCTTTTGCAATTTTTTCCTTTTCAGAACTGTTTTCTGTTTGTGTCACTAGGTAAAATACAAATTGCAGATATTTTTACTAATGAAAATGAATGAAAGGTATTTAATACATTATTCCATTGATTCTCATAGCATATTTTAAGATATTATCCTACAAAAATTCCACATTTCCTTTTATGCTAAAATCTCTTTGTTCAAATAACTTTTTCAGAATTAAGATAGCATAATAATAAAAATATCATTTATCAGACTTAATCTCTAGATAATCCAGGTAAATTTATAGCTCTGTTTCAAAAAAATGGTGAAGATCTTACTGCATACAAAATTCATAATCTTTCAAAATTTCCATTTCCCTTAGCAATAAGATTCAAACATTTTTCACACTATAATAGGCTTTTAAATACTTCTATAATATGATTTTCAAATGAGAAAAGAAATTATCTTAGTTACTTTTCTCATTGCTGAGACAAAATACCTGACACTCAAAGTTAAATGAGGAAAGGTTTATTTGGCTCACAGTTCATAGAGATTTCAGTTCACAATTGGCTGACTCCAAAGCAGGATGGCATGGCAGAAGGACATTGCAAATAAGGAATAGTTCAAGGCAGGCAGAAGGCAGAGAGCAGCAGGCAGCAAGCAGCAAGTTATAAGCAACAAGGGATGACTACACCCTTCTTTCTGTCTCTTATATTTTACCCATACTACCTGCCCTAAGTTCAGGTAGCACCTACAATCTTAATCCTAGCATTGCACTGTTAATCAACTACATTGTATTCCGTTATGAGTTCTTTCATACTTAAAAGATTTGGGTCTTCAGGACTGCTGTATTCAAACATAAATGCCATCAGGAACAAAAAAGACTCAAGTCATTATAAACACTTATCTTAGCAGGAATTTACTTGTCACATTTTTTTTCCTGTCATATAAATTGGTTAAGAAATATTCTTAAAGAATGCCTTTTTTCTATCAATGGTAGAGCAGTAGCAGAGGTTGAGGAGGTGATATAAGAATGTCAAATAACACAAAGACAAGCTTCAGAGAGACAGTATAGGTAAGAAAGTGGAGCAGATCTAGAAAACTAAATGATAGAGCTGAGTAATAGTTTCAGCAGTACTATATTTCAACAGCAGTATTTTCTAGAATCTGTGAATATTTAGGTATTACTGAGTATCTAAAAGGGTCAGAAACTCTTCCCTAATTTCTCAGTGAGCAATGTGAGCTGAATTCCAGAGACAAACTCATCCAGATTTCTTCTGCCTCTTTGTACTCCTCATTACATACCCTAATTCAGACAGACAAAAAAGGAGGCAATGGAGAAAATTATAAAAAGAAATGTGAAGGTCATGTTTGCTAACTTTTAATGAGCACTGTTATGTGCACCTTGTGTATGTTAACTCAATTTTTGTGAGACTTACAACAACCGCAAAAAATAGGTATCATTACTAGCTCCACTTTAAAATTGAGTACCTATGCACAAAAAGTCAAACATAATGCCTTTGGACAAGTGACAGAATCTTGTTGACATATAATATATAAATTAATTTATTCAACAAATAGTTGTGTGCCATTATGTTCTAGGTACTATTATAGTGATTGAGCAGAGAGTATTAAACAGATTGAAATTCCTGTTATAACAAAGCAAGAATCACATGAAAGAAATAAACAATCAACAAATAAAACTATAAATATGTCATATAATGAAACATTTGGGTAAATAAAAAGAAATAGAGTGTTCCAGAAGTTAAAAAAAGCAAATGTTTGAAGAAACATTTGAAGAACTATGCCAAATAATATGGAGTCTTATTAAAATTTAGCAACCAAGAGAACACTGTGCAAAAACCACAAGCATGTGAGAATGAATACTTTTTTCAAGCTACTGCAAGGACAACAGGAATATTCCTGAGGGAAAGCTTTGAGAGAAATTAGACTGAATAGTAGTCTGGGGCCTGATCAAGATGGGATATGGTGCCTGCTACAAATTTATGGCTTTTCCTGATGTGAAGTAAGAAAATGAGTGTGTTTAAGGATATAAATAGAATATATCCATAGATTTGCCTTTGAGAAAGAGCAGTTTAAGAGCTAAGAGTAGTCTTAATTGGATAGCCAAGGAGATAAAATCAGTGATAAGAAGTTACAGTCATCAGAGAGAAAAATGGTAGTAGTCCAAACAAATTCAGGACCAACACAAAAGAAAAGAAGGAGACAAATAGGCATGCTTTTCAAGGATGTGTATCAATAGGGGTTGCCAATTTGTGTGATCCCTGTCAGGGGACAAAGAGGAATCAAGAAAATCTCCCAGCTTTTATAACTCACAGTCGACAGCACTGCTATTCAGCAAGAAAGAGGCCATAGCATCAAGAAAGAAAAAAATAAATAACATTCAGCTTCAAAGATTTTGAACTTGGAGTTACATATGGGACATTTGTATAAATATGTTCAGTGTGGGTATGAATTATGAGGATTTGATCCCAGAAGAAAATATAGATACTGGAAGTATGAGTGATACAGGAGTATGTTGTGAGCTAAATGTTTGTGCTTTCCTTTCACATTCATATGTAGAAGTCCTAACCCTACTGTAATGGTATTTGGAGATGGGATTTTTGGGAAAGTACACAGGGTTTGATGAGGTCATGAGGGTGATGCCCTCGTGCCCTTATAAAAAGTGCTTCACAGAATCTTAGTCTTTCTCTCTGTCTCTCTCTCTTTCTCTCTCTTTGTCTCTCCTTCCCTCCCTCCCTCCCTCTTTCTCCCTCTGCCGTATGTGGATACAACAGAAACTCAGTGCTGCAAGCTAGGAAGAATGATCTGTTCAGAAATCAAACTTTTTGGTTCCCTGAGTTTGGACATCCCTCTATAACTATTAGAAATCAATATCTGGCTCTGCGAACCACTCAGTCATTTTTGTAAATGGCAGCCTGTGCTGATTAAGACAAAATTGTTGAAGCAAGTAACGTCATCTAACAAAAATGTATTTAAGTAAAAGAGTTGATGGTAAAAGAAAGAACATCTTAGAGAAACTCAGTCCTGTAGCAAATTAAGTAAGAGACCAGAGACACAGTGACAAAGAATGGGAGACAGGATCCTGGGAATCACTCCCTGCCATGAATGTGTCTTGAATGATAGGACTCTCCCATCATTGCAGTGTTCTCACGGTATAATATTTGGAAGACACAGGGAAAAAATTGAAATTTGATCCAACAGAGAACATGACAACTGAAGGAATTGTCTTTATTAAGTGCAAAAGATGTTTACTTTAATATTTGACATTATAAACATTTTGAGTTTTGTATCAGAGAAAACTAAACAGGGAGATACATTATGGGTATATTCATTTGGGGACATTTATTTCTAGCTTGTCAGCTTTCATCTTATCCTTCATTATTTGTTTTGCTTCATGTCTCTGCAGAGTAGAAGAAGAGAGAGTCAGCAGCAAACTTCATCTTGGAAACCAGAGAAAAGAGCATTTCAGAAAGGAGGGAATAATCAATAGTTTCAAATGCCATGAAGAAGTTTATATGAAAGTATTGAAAGGTCGCCATTAGATGCATGAGGCACTGAAAGAGCATTTGTAGTCTTATAAAAAGGACTATTTCAATAAAAGACTGAGTGAAAGGAAGTGCTCTGGACACCCATAAAATTAAAGTAAATTAAGGAATGATTTATTTGTGGAGTACTATCAACACTGAAGCATGAATGCAGACAAAGAAAAATCCAAAAAAGAGGAAGAAAAAAGGAGTACTAGCTATAGGGACAAAGAAATACGGAAGGGTTGTTTGTTTCATGTATTTTATTTTGTGAGGGAAACCTGGGTACGCATAAAGGGAAATGAATGAAAAATAGAACTTATGAAAGGGAAAGATGTTAAATGCAGGGGAGAAGTTGCATATTTAACAGAGAAATGGCTTCAAAGATAGGTAGTTAGAACCTGGTCATTAAATGGATGGGTAATACTTTGCCTGATAGAGGCTTAGGATATTTAAAATGCTGGAAAAATAATTTGTGTCTTTTTCTAGGCACAGATGTAGATGTAAGGCAAGAATTGTAATGAGCCTTTTCTTACCTAATTATTTTGGCTTTCCTTTGTTCAGAAAAAGATAGGTGAAAAGTTAGTCTTGAGAGTAAGGAAAGGCATTAATAAAATAGGCCTTGAGAGGGTTAAAATAGCTGCCTGGGTGCAAGCGTCCTAGAACAAACTGAAGCCACAATGGGAAGAAGAGTTTTAAGTATAGCTTTCTCTAGAGTTCTGTGCCTTGATTATTGCACCAGATACTAATGTTGGTACTGATACGAAGGGATTTTGCAGACATAATCAAAGCCCAAGCCAGATGACCTTAAAATATAAAGATTATCTGACTGGGCTTAGTCTTATCAGATGAGTCTTTTAAAACGAGAGCATTTCTCAGCTTTTGGCAGAGGAAGAAGTCACAGAAGTTTGAAGCATGAGAAAATTTCAAAATGTTACTGACTTTTCAGGTGAAAGGAGCATGTGATCGGAAATGTGGGTGGCCTATCAAAGTTGGGACCAGGATGAAGTAAAAAGTCAAAAAGAATGCAGAGCGTCAGTCCTAGGACTGCAAACAATGAATCTTCCAAAAATCTGAGTGACTGACCAGTAAGCCAATTCTCCCTCTCTCTCTGAGCCCTCTCTGAGCTTCGGATTCAGACCCCAGATGGGGTAGCAACTTAATAACAGTTTTCTGAGATATGAAGAAAAACTCAACCAAGCCTCCCTGGTTTCTGAAACACAGAATTATGAGAGAATATAAATTCCAAGTAACTTGTTGCACAATAGATGTCTAAGGCTGTTATGTTAAAGTGTCTCTTAGCTGAAGTTAAGACCCATGAGATCTAGATTCATCTCAAACAAATTGTTATTCATCTCAAACAAATTGTTTTCTTTGGGATCACTCAGTCACAAATCAGGAAGAGTGAACAATAAAGATTGATTCAGAGTTTGGGAAGTCAAGAAGGTAAAGGGAAACTGATAAAAAGCAAAGAAGCCAACAAACACTGTAACAATAGACCTGCCTTTGGGGCTATCTAGAAACAGGAGTTAAAAGTATGTTACCTGAGAGGAAAGAAAAGTGGCATTGCAGAGTTACAGTGCGAAACGAGAGTGAGAAAACTTGGAAAAGAGGGGGAAATGTTTATTACCTTTGGGATTTCAGAGATGAAACAATTTGAAGTGTGGCTGTAGATAACAGAACCTGATCCAGAATTATGGGCAGGGCTTCTGGGGTGATAAGCTAAAAAAAAATCACAGAGTTCATTTGCTTTGTGACATAAATCCTACAGTCTCATGTATGATAGGGAGGAAGACAATAGTAAAAGTTGTAAAGTGGCTAAAGATGATGCTATCTTCAGAAAACAAGGTGATGTAGATGGCTAGCATGATTTTTAGAACAATTTTTATTGGAAAAATGCAGGAGTAGTGGTTTAGTTGTAGCACTGGAAGTCAGAATGTGATGTTCCTAACTTTGGGCCTGTAGATGGATAATGAGAGCCTAACTACTGTAGAACTACACAAGGAAGTCAAAGGAAAGTTAGGTTTTATTTAAGGCAAAAAATGAAGAAAGGAGTTCTATAAAGCATGTGTGAGTGCACTGAATTTGTTTATTATAGGAAACATTTCTAGAGGGCTAGAAGAAAAGAAAATAAAAAATTAAGCTTAATCAAAATCCTTTCATTCCTGTAGGCAAATTTATGCAAATTATGTTTTTATTTCCAAAGGAAGGAAAGAGGAGAGAAAGCAAGGAGTAAAGAAAAGAGGAAGAGAGGGAAGGAAACAAGAAAGGAAAGAAGAAAGGGAAGGAGGAAGGAAGGAAAGAAAGAAGGAGAAAGAAGAGCTCAAAGTTTTAATTTAGAATAAGTAATAATCCAAATGGAGTGTCACTCTGTAGTAATATATGGATATAAAACTGAAACAGACAGATATAAAACCATTGTGGTAATTTTAAAAATGTGATATTTTTCTCTTGAAAAGGCAGGAACACTCAGTCTAAGAGAAGACAACTGCCACCCCATAAGGACAGGTACATCACGTTGTGGATGTATTCCTGTGCTGAGGAACTAAGTCTCTGCCCCGCAACCATTGACTGCACCATTCTGGAAGAATAGCCTGTAGCTGAGATGGAGTTTCTCTCAGATGATTGCAAATACACTCAATGTCATGACTGCAACCCAATTAGAGACACCAAAGTACAACCTCCCAGCTATGCTGCTTCCAAACTCATAACTTTAAAAAATCATGTGAGATGATTACTGATGCTCTAGTATTGCATTTTTGGTTTTCATGAAAAAATAGATATGTATTACTTATGTGCATTGCTACACAGCTAAGAAAGACAGATGGAAAACCTTTGAGTATATTGTTGGAAGAAAAATAATCCACAAACTATTGAGTTTGTTTATCCAACAAATTTATCAGGAGAGCACTTGTCCAAAGATGCAACCTATCTACACCTCTCACCTGATGACTTTCTCTCACTTTGACCAACCATTCAAGTAGGCATCACTGGCAAACTCTCCAAAATTCCACTGCTGTACAGTAGTACCTTGATTCACAAACTTAATTCTTTTCAGGATTCTAGTCACAAAGTGAACTGGATGAGAATCAAATCAAATTCAATGGTTAGGTTCAATGTTCACCTTATGGTGAAATTTGATTCATCTTGGTCCAGTTTGGTTTGCAACCAAAATTATTGTAAGAATTAAGTTTGTGAACCGAAGTACCACTGTATTTATAATTTCATAAGGTCAGTCCCCTGCTTACAAGCTTACAATAGGTCATAATAACCTCCTCTGTTGAGTTTAAATTCTTCTTTCTGATTAAAATGTTTTTAGTTTTTTATATGATATTCTTCTGTATTAGGTGTTTTCTCAACATGGGGACAGATATGCATCACAAAATTTAAAGGAAGAGAGATTTATTTGGTTCACAGTTTCCAGTGGGTTCAGTCCATGATTGGATAACTCTAAAACAGAAACAGGATGCAGAGGTGGTTGTCCGAGGAAAGCCGCCCAATCCACGGCAACCAAGAAGCACAAAGCAAATGAAAAAGTGAAGACAAGAATGCACACTTCCAGGTCACACACTCCAGCAGTGACTCACTTCCAACCAGTCCCCACTTCCTAATAGTACATTCAGCTACCAAACTCATCAACAAATAAATTCGCTGATGAATATAAAATCCCAGAATCCAATCATTTTCTAAACTCATGAGAATTTTGCAGAACCTATTTGGTCAGTTTAGCCTTATTTTCTATTGTTTCTGGTACCAAAATTATAAAACAATTAGCCCAGACGGCCAGATTCACATTTCAAGACTTGTTTTAATAATACACCTATCTTCTTTTACGTTTTAGCTTATTTAACCATCTCCACCACCGCAAACATTTATGGCTTAGCTATTCTTCAAGGTCAAACTTAAACCTTTGCATTTTTTGAAGAATTTTTTTGATAACATTTATTGACAAAAATCTCTCATGTTCAAATTTCCATTTCACATAATAGCTATGTGTTACAATAATAATCAGCATCACACATCATTAAGTACTATTTCAGGGAATGGTACTATGCAACTTACATTTCATCGTGTCTGTCAGTGCGTCATTCTTGCCTAGCAGGTGTACAATGTATTGCTTAGTGCACAGGTTGTTCCATGTATGTCTGTCCTCTAATTGTTTCATAATTTCTATTTATCAAAAGAGAGAAAACAGCAACTTGATTTTTCTCTCTGAAAAAAAATTAGTATATCTTAGAGATTTACTTATGATTAAAAAACAAACTTCACCAACATCTCATTGAAATAAAAATAAAGACCAAAATCCTTAATAAAGCCCAGAAATCTAAAAAAAAAAAAAAACAAAAAGAGAGACAAAGAGAAAAAACAAGCATTTCTTGTCTATATTTTTTCATACAGTCTCAGCTAGATATCCATAGGTAAAGCAACTATTTCGCTATTATTCTGTATTAAATGTTTCAGAATCTCTTTTTTTCCTGTGCCCAGTCTTCTACAGTTTGGGCACAGAGGTAAACTACATTTTCCAAGTTTCTTGCATTTAGGTGGAGCTCTGAGACTCAGTTTTGGCTAGTGAAAATGATATATGCCACTTCCAGATAAAGATCACGCCCAACTCTTTATTCCAGAGTATGTTTTTGCATAAACCCTGAAGGTCACTCATTAAAGGCACTGGCTAGAGAACTGGATCCTGAGTCACCACTTAGAGGAAACACACTCTGCAATGTCACTTAAGCATCTGCCAATCCAACAACATCTGTGTTGGGTATTTTTTTGTGTGTGGGAAAAAGTACATTTTTATTTTGTTAAGCTATTGATATTTTGATGCTGTTTGCTGTTAGGATCAGTTATTTTGTTCAGAGATGTGACATGAAAATAAATAAGGCTCTATTTGTGAAGCTCAGAGTCTAGACATATAGTTATTTAGAAACATATATAAGGTTTTATATATATATGACTATGCTGCTTAGCTTGAATTTACCATTCTATAACTGAATATGTCACAATATTGAAAATTGTCACAATCAATTTCTCTTTATGTTTTTTTGTAAAAACTATAGTTCAATATCAATGATAACTATGCATGTATTCAAAAATGATACATGTCCACAAAATATGATACATTTATCAAGATACATCAATAAATATTACTTGGTTAATGTGGCTTAATTTCATCATAAGCAAAAGAAAAGTCTTTCCATTTCTGCTAATATTTTTATAAACACCTATCCATGTATACAAGATATATTGTAAAAATAAAGTAGCACAGAGCACACATTTTAATGGTAACTTTTTCTATTTTATTAACTATTTAGATTAAATGACAAGCAGAAAATGAATTGACAGTCTTAAGTATTGTAATCATTCTTCCTTTGTATATCCTACATGGCTTTCATTTTTTTGACGCTTAGAATCCATTTGAAACTGACTTTCTTGTTCTTGTCAGCTTAATGGTGAAGAGGGCAGGGTCCACAAATTAAATTTGTCCTTGACGAGCAAGATGAAAGTGGAGCAGGGGTGTTTGAGATGCAGTGCATACCTGCAGTGTACTAGCATACAGCTGTCGTGGCCCTCCATGGGGAAGAGATGACCAAGATTATCATCATAACCTTGAATTATCATCACCTGCGGTATTGCTGGCATATCTATCTTTAAGAATAATCATGAATTTTTGGATAAATAATTCTTATGTTTTTCATGAGTCAGGAAAGCATAATCTTACTTTCTTTCCTGATAGAAAGATAACATATTGTTTTTGGCATGATCTTTAAGTACGCAGTGTATACTACTCTTTGTATCATGGTATTTCATTTTACAGGATTAGTTCGCAGTGTAATAGCCTATAAGAGTTTTTTTGTTTTTCTTTTTTTCTCTTTTTCTTTTTTTTTTTAGCTTTTGTGCATATTGTAGAATACATCATTAAGATGGGTGAGGTAAAAGTTTTATCATTGTACTGGTTTTTAGTTGCTGTGTTTTTCTTTAATTATCCTTCTTCAGTTCTTCAACTGTACTTGCAGAAAAATCTACTCACCTTTTGTAATCTAAGGCCTCATTTTCCTGATGCAAGGACTGTCATTATATTTTACAAGTTCTTAGTCTTTTTCTTGAGAACTATAGCAAGTCATTGAAGAGTTTTAAGACAGGGAGTTATATAATCAAGATTTCATTAGGAGGAAAATACATCTAGAAAGGCTAAAAAGAAGGAGCAGGTATGAAAGTGCCGTCTCCCTGTCCAAATTGCTACTCAGTTCTCTCTGACACAGGGTATAATCACTTCACAGATTCGAATAAAAATCATTACTTGGCTCAGGCATCTATTATTTTCCAAGTATCTCACACATGAAACCCTCTGGGTCTGAGGCTCCCAATTGGTGACTGAATAATAAGGAGCCTTCTTAACTGGGTAGGGAGCAGCACATGCTGCGAACTGAGAAACTACGGGCCATTGACTGAAAGTTAACGCTAAACTGCCCCATGCTTAGGAGCGGCTGCATTAGCTGCATCAGGCCTTCTCCCGAGCTTTCTTTGGATGTTTCAAACCCTGCTGTGCTGATGGAAATAATGTCTTAATTTCAATGCTGGTCATTAACCCCCTGCTTTGTGTTTTTACAAATCATTAACATACCATTTGTGTTTCACTTTACAGGCAGGCTTTGTGCTCACAAAACTGGGACTTCAAGGTGATGAGGACCCAGTATTGAAAGGGAAAACACTTGATGAACTATAATGGCAAAGCTGGGCTATTCAGTATAAAACAAAACTATAATTTTTGGCTAAATAATGTGAATAGCAACTGGGATTTGTAACTTCCTAATGTGGAGAAGTGAGAATATGAATGCCATTCAGTAGTTGTAAATGGCTGAAAACTATCACCATGTCCTGTTGCTACTGAATAATTTAACCCTACCAAGAAGGGAAAACATTAAAAATCTTCGAGATATATACAGCTTCAGGTCCTACTTGATTATAAACTTAAAATTTAAGGTAAAATTGTTAATATCAGTTTAATTAATCAAGTTGTACTAATCAGTTTTATTCCTGCCTAAATAATCCTTTTAATGACATCTTCCTTGTTATGCTCTTAACACTGTTATCATATGACTGGCACCAAAACCACTTTACAGCCCTCTATTTGTAAGTTTGCTCTCTGTGCACTCTCTTAACCTTTCTTCCTCTTGGAGCCTCACTGTTTTTCAAGTGCCTGGTCCAGCCCTGCTATGTCCACAGACCTTCAGAAGGTGACTGCCTAGACAGTGGCTACTCCTGTGTACTCACTAAAACTCAGTAAATGATACATGGTAGCAATTCATGTACTTATAGCATACTTTCACTTATTATCCTTTAGTACCAAGTCTGGATAAAAGACATTTCAATAAAGTTAGTTATGCATTTCTTGGCACATATTTGCGATTTACGAAATAGGGACAGCCTCCATTCTACAAAATAGAATGAGCGCTCTCACCTGACTCTTAGGAAAACTGGGTTTTGTAAAGTAAGAACAAGGAAACAGAACAATAGAAAATAGTGATACCTTGATTCATGAACTTAATTTGTCCCACAATTTTGGAAAAAACAGTCACATTTGTGTTTGTGTAGAAAAGAGAGCCAGGTTGTGTTTGTCATCCAATGAAGAGTTTACATACAAAACCAAAATCTTGCCAAATGCTTTTGTGAACCAAATTGTTTGCAAACACAAGTGTTTATAAACCAAGGCACCACTTCTCAGATTGGTTCACATCAAATTACTCCTCGTAACTTTTTAAGGGTGTAAACCAGAGAAAATAATTATACCGATTCAACTAAATTGGAATCACACATTCTCAAAGAAAAAAAACCTGATTTGTTTCAGCATGTATCTTCCTCCTTAAAATGCAGTTTAATTATATGCATGGAGCATTAGAGATTCTACTTTGATGTCCTGTTAGTGCCTAATGCATAGTGCAGGAGCTCAGTTCAAAACATTGGCTGCACACAATTTTTGGTAAATAATCTCAAACCCTAATTCAATGTATTATTCTTGGCATCAAAGATCTAGCAGAATATTACATTTAGTGTAATCTAATGAACAAAATGTAAGCTTTTTAGGTCAGATAAGGATAAGAACCACCTTTATGTTCTCATTGCTTTCACAAGAAGCAACATTTTGTTTAAGTCTTTAAATGTTAGTTCTTTTCTTTTTTTCTTGAGTTATATATTTGAGCACTGTGCCTGCAAATTCATATTACTAGCAGATTAAATTTGCCTATACTCTGACAGTTGTATGATTTATAGATATTCCTAGTTTATACACGGATCATATTTTCAAATTTTACATTTGTAGTGTCTTATTTTAATAATCATATGTGCAAAAATGTGAAAAAACATTCCTTAGTTAATAAATAAAGGATCTCACATATTTATCCTGATAATTGGGCTTTACTAGATGCAGATATTTGGAAATGATATTGTTATGAGTTGTACATCACATAAGCTTCATTTAAAATGAATAGGCATAGTTACAGATGCACAAAAGGATGCAGAATGAAAACAAGAGAACAAACAAAAGATATAACCTGAAACCTTGATAATTATTAATTCCTAAAGCAATTTTTAATTAACAATATATATGATTTTTTCTTATATCACATAAAACTAGCTCCATTAATTCAAAGCCTTTCATACAAAGAGATTGTTTTAAAGAATATTAGTTAATTACAGTATTTAAAAAAATGTGGCATATAGCAATGCTGGCATTGTTAACTCCTGATTTAACAATAGCTTTCCTTAGGCATAAAGTAAAATCTAGGTCATAATTCTTTTCCTCTACTACAAAAAGCTCTTATGTACACTTTTATAACAGAAATATATTTGATGGATGATCTGCCTCACGTTTGAAATATATTTATTTTTCTACTATGTGTTAAAATAGCTTTAAAGCTAAAAAGCATAACAAATCACATATATTTCTTATTTGGAAAAAGGCTCTTACATTACTGCATTTTTACACACTTGTCATCATTCAAAACTACTTTTCGTGCTGGTGAACAACACTTGTCTTTATCCATATGTTGCTGAGAGGGAAAGCTGACATCGTATTTGTTGGCCAATTTCCCATATGTAGTATATTTGACTGTTTAAAAAACACAGTATATTTTGTGACCATACAAAGAAGAGGTCTTAATAGTGTTTTGTAATGTAGAAACTTCCACTAAAAGCAATATAAAATAATACTCTTCCTATTCGAAATAGGAAAGTGATAAAATATGAACTCTGTTTTTTATATTAAAAATTTGTGGTACACATAAACTAAACCCTTAAATCTCATAATCCCAAGAATATAGGCATCAAAACGATTTGATTAGTTTTCTGAGAAATAGAGATAAGTTTGAGGGATAATTAGAACTAAAATGAAAGTTTATGCCAAAGAACACTAATACATTTGATTATTCTCAGTGCCTTCAAATGTCCTACCTGTATGAGAACATACATTGGAAGAGTGAACATTTACTAACCTGTCAATTACTCTCTTGGAAAAACAGACTCCAGATATGAAGTATACTCTGTGAAGGAGACTTGTTGTTTTTAAAATTAACCTACATTGAAGAGAAAACTAATCTTAATTATGCTACAGTGTATCAGTGTGCTATTCTACCATAATTTCCAAGTTTTCAGGGGGCAAAATGTTTCTCTTCAAAAACTTTTATTATTAACATCAATGCATATTAATTATATGAGTGAATGTCATCCATAATGGTGTTTCTGTATAAACATATATATGATGATGTCTATCAGTTCTTTTACCTTTGTAACCCTACTCACCCATTTTTCCCTTGGTACTCTCCCAGTTCCTAGTAATCTCTCGAGTTAATCTCTTTTCTATTTCAGGATGACCCATTTTTTGTAGAATATTTCTAAGTTTAAACTTGAATTTCTATAAAGTGAAGAAATCTGCATTCTTCTACTATTTTCTTATGCTTTTTTATTTTTTATTTTTTATTTTCTTATGTTTTAAGTCTCTCTTTTGATTGTATGATGAATTATGTTTAGATTCAGCAGTATTTGCCACCTATGATTACTTATTCAGCAAACTTTTTATCAATTCTGAGCAGATTTCTAAAGTGTTTATATTTGACTATTTTTGCCAAAGTCTATCATCCTTACAGAAATTATAAGGACTGGGAGTATCTCTAACAATGAAAGTTTTATGGGGCTTTGAAATTAAACTCTCTAAACTCTCTAAACCCTCTAAACCCCTACCTCAGATAACAGACAATCTTCTTACTTCTAATCACATCCATCTTAAACTTTGACCCAGGCCATCTATTAAACTTTTCATCAAATGTTTACTTAGGTGGAAAGGGAAAAAGCAAACCTGATTTAGAATATGAATGCATGTCTAATGTACAGCATGCTTTTATAAAATACCAAAATAACTACCTTTGATACAGTAAGAGAAAAGGAGGTTTGAAAAAATAATTTCAAATCTCTAGGCCTCAATATATTGAGCAATAAAATATTAAATTAGACATGTTGAAAAATGTACATTAAAATTGCTTTCAATTTTAGTTCTTTTCATCAACTGTAGCACAAATCTTTCTAAGTCTTATAAAAACTAGCGGCTACTGAACTAGGGTTTCTAAAAGGTGTACATTACATAATATGAATGGAGGAATACAGAATTTGAGGAAGGAATCAAGTTAAGATGGTAACAACCATGTTAACATAAGTGTGTGTTTGTCTCAAGTATACTTTGAAAGTTTGAAAATGTTTTCACATAAGATTGCTCATTTGCCTAGTCCCTAAACTATGAAATAGTTACTGCAGATAAAACATACCATTTATTTATTTAAGTAGTCATTTATCTGTTTGTAGATTAGGAGACTGAGATTCAAATTTAAATAACTTACTCAGAAAGCAATGGCATGTAAGAATCAATACACTCACCTGATTACATAGTGGTCTTCACATTTAATGTTTCTGAAAAACACCTAAGTAGAATTTCCTATTTGAAGATCTGAATTCTATCTCTAAGTAATTTTATGTAATAAGACTGGGTAAGGCTGAGTAATTCTTTTACCAACTTCTCATTATTCTGATGCACGCTGTAAGGGATACTACTGGATATATTCTATGTATACCAAATACTATTCTGTTTTCTTTTTCTCTCAGTCTTGAAAAATAGACTGTAATTCATGTGTGAGCATCTTATATATTTAACTATTGTTTCTGAAAGATTGTTTATCTGAGGAATGACATTCTTACCTCCTATTATAACTCTGTTTTTTCTATTTCTGCTATTAATACACCAAACAAATTGTTCTTCACTTGGTTGATCATCTCATAGACATATATTGTAACTATTGCAATGATGAAAAAATTTCTCAGCCTGGCATTCACCACAATTTTCCAAGTACTTTTCTGGTTCTATTTCTATGATAGGTCCCTACAATATGGAAATTGTCATTTCAGTGTTCCTCAACTCTGTTAGTGATGGCACGATGGTGCATTTGCTCAAAGTGAGATTATGTACAAAAGGATATTTAAGAGAGGATGTACCCAAGGGGGTTACAAAATTAGGTAAGGCTGGGTGGATTGCCCAAAACCATTTAATTCTCTGAAATGGTGCAAGTGACCTTCCATTACACCAACCATGAGTCTTGCCCTTTAATGAGAAAATAATGGACATTTTGAGTGAGCAGATACTTCTGATCTCCATCGCTATGCACAAGAAGGACTTCTTGCAAGTCTAGAAACATTAAAATTCCCAAAGAATTAACTAATTTTCCTTTTGAGGAAGATGGAAAGATGAATGATATTCACATTTGGTACAACACCTTTAGAGTGCAGAGGATGTGTGAAATAGGCAACCCAAACAAGAAGCAAATATACATATATAACTGTATGTATATGCGTACAACAACTTAAATTCTTAATTCTCAAGCTTTTTTACATTGTTAATGTTTGCATCATTTATGCATAAATATTTTAATACAAGGTGAAAAGCATGAAATAACATACACTGTAGTTTATTAGAAATTATATACATTTTAATAATAATCTCAACTATATCTCAAGTATAACATGCACATTGTTAGAAGCTAACCTAGCTAAAATACAAAATGCAACTGTATCCTGAGTCTCTCTGCAATCTCTTCATCTCCCCACAAGTTCCTGCTACTTACAAATCCCAAAACCGGAGTTTCATTTTTTAAAAAAATGTCCTGCTCTCCCCATCATTGTTAGAAAAGTAAAAATGATTCAAGGCAGCAGTTTTTATGTTGTTTCTTCACTGTAAACCTGACAGCCCAAGGAAATTGTGATGTTGGAGGAAGGGACAAGGCCACATCCCATTTAGAGTATCTGTGTCTTCAGAATGGCAGCAGAAATAAAGCTGATACATAGTCACTAATTACTTAGAAGGCTCAGAACACAAGTGCTTCAGGCTAAGGATATAGCTCAGTGGCACAAGTGCTTCCCTCTTAAGTGTGAGGTCATGAGTTCGATCTCCAGTTTCAAAAACAAAAACAAAACAGACAAAAAGAACACATAAGCACTTCAGAAAAACCTCTAAAAAAGAAAGACTAAAAAAACTCCCCAGTTATGCCTTATGCAAAACTTGGTTTCTCTAGGTGCCAGTAGTGAAGACGAACAGAAAATCCAGCAATGAGTATGATGAAATTTCCATGGGTCAGCCAGATTAATTCACAAAATTCTGTTAACTATACAACCAAAAATGGAGAATGTGGTAATTATCACTTATTGAAGTTCATTTTTCAATTAAGATTCACTTCATTTTCAACATAGTTTGACTAGTCACTTTCCTGTCAGTGGAACACAAGATTCAACACCTACAACCTAAAGGAGGAAAAGTTTGACTTGGCTCATGGCTTCAGGGGATGCAGTCTATGGTAATCTGGATACAAAGCAGAAGTATCACAGCAGAGGAACAAGGTTAAGCAAACCTGCTCAGTTTATGGTGGCCAGGAAACAAAATAGGCAAAATTGCCAGAGAGGAAGGGATGACATATAATACACATATAATACCCTAATTTATGTCTCATGATGCACCTAGATACACCAGAACTTTCTTTACCACTGACCTGAATGTCTCCCAAGCCAATCAAACTGACCATATCTTTCCATTCTTGTGTAAACTTTACACCTAAACATATCTCCTTAAACTACATTTATCCTCCAAATAAACACAATGACAGATTAATAATTCGGCTTGAAGTTTACCTACTATTCTGTGTGCAACCAAAAATGCAATTCACCCTCCTCCAAATTCTCAAAAGTTCTGGGATTTTTCAAAAGCCCAAATCAAAGTCTCTGCTACAACTTATGGTAAATTCTTAGCTGTGAGCCTCTGAAAATATTACAAATTATTTAATCCCATAGTAAAATATATAAAACTTCTAATTCCATAATGGTGGAATAGGGGGATATAAAATATTAGAGCCAAAACAAGACTTAAGATCAGTCATTCAAACATTAAGTCCTATAGCTCCATATCCAGTGTCTAGGCCACGTGGTGGTAGAATTTATGTTCCAAGGCCCTGGATGGCCACAACCCTATGGCCTTGCTGGGTCTGGCCCTCTTGGCTTCTCTTGGGTGTCCTATTTCCTGGGGTCTCCACTGAACATCTAGTTCCATTCCCATTTTTTCCTACATGCCTTCTCAGTAGTTCCTTGCCTAGCCTCCCAGATCTTCCCTTGGCATTTGCATGGAAGCCTTCTTGACCCCACAACTTCTGTATTCTGCATTCCAGGATAACCAGCACTACATGACTGATACCAAGTTATTCTGTCAACAGTAGCCAGGCCCTCTTGGAACATGGATGTACCACCCTCTAAGTGCCTATATGGTCAAGCACAGTGAAATGAATCCCAGGGAACAAATTCTTTAGAAGGCCCTTCTGCAGCAAGGATCTTCAAAACTCCCTTCTCAAAGATAAAATTTTCACTTTTGTACCCCTCAGCCTATATTTTGTGTCTCTTGTTGATTTCTGAGATGCTATGAAGGCATCTTTCTTCTTGGCCCTATAAAGTCTTTGGTTGCTTTCTAATGACATTAAAGTCTTCAGCAGCCATAGTTCCTGTGGACCTAACTTTACACATGGTTTCTTCTGGTCAATAATTAATGTTTTTTTCCTTCTATGCTTTTTGGTCCTGATTCTGACTATCAATCAACTGAAAGCAGCCAGCAATATTGTTTCTACAGACAGAATTTTGGGTTGTCTTTAAATTTCCTTTGCCCAATCAATTTGTTCACAGCCTTTGATCTCAGTCTCTCACAAAGTTCACAGTATGGGAAAAATGTAGATAAACGTTTTTCCAGAGTGTAACAACTTGCCAGTTACCAATCAAGTTGTTTTTTCCCAAATGAAACTTCCTAACTCTAGTCTTAAGTGTCCATATTTCTATCAACATTGTCTTCTTTCAAGCTCTTACTAGAATCATCCATATTACTCATCTTACAATGTTTTTAGGTTTCAACAGCCTGCTTTGCCAATCTTTTCCAAACTCCTCCCATAAACCAGTTCCAAGTGCTTCTAAATCGCAAGTGCATATACAGTCACAGCAAGGACTCCACTTTTTTCATACTAATGTTCTCTTAGTTGTTTTTCTATCACAAGGATACCATATCCAGTACTCACAATTTAAAGGAAAAGAGATTTAACTTGGCCTATAGTTTTAGGCAATTTATTCCATAGTTGGCAAGCTCCAAGGTCGGGACACTATGATGTAAGGGCATGAGGGAGAAAAGTTGATCAATTCATGGTAACTAGGAAACAGAACATGAGACTAACACCAGAGAGGAAGGAGAAAGAGACCAGATACAGTTCCCAAAATCATACCTCCATGATCCACCCAACAACACCCAGATATTTGTTTTACTAATCCCCAGCTGCCTCCAAATCAATCTAGTTAATTGTAATCATCACAATACAGTTCCTTGTGACTTCTGTTTTAAATTCAAAGTCAATTGTAAGTTAGTATTTTATATTTATGAGGAAGAATAAAAAAAATTTTAGGCTTTGTAACAGCAAATCATCATAGTGACTAAAATATTCAGCTGAAGAATGCAGTATGGACTAAATGAGTCATAAGCATGCATATCTGAGCTCAAATAACTTTCGTGTAAAGTTAGTAAGTTTGCATGAGAAGGTCCTTGAAAATATTAACTTAATAGAGAAATTATTCTTTCTAAGTATTTTATTTTTAATACTACAAATTAAAATTATGGCCATTTTCAATAACTCCTGTTCATTCCACAGTCTATAAGGAAATTAACTTCAGAAATCATGTCATTAATGTGTTATTAGATTTGGTCCTGTAAGTGCTTTTTAAAACTATTTTTATATATGTGTTCCTGTTCTCTCAACAAATGAATAACTGCTTCGAAGAAAAACATGGTATAACATTTTTCTACCCTTGACTGTTTCACAGAACCCCACTTGATAATGTTTATTAAATATTTTATAAGTTAATCTGTGGATTCTATCTATACTAGCAATTAAAACCTCAAAAACTTAATCAACAAATGTAATTAACACATCACTTTATCTTCTTGGAAAGACCATTTCATGTCAATTGAATTATTTCTGAACATAACATAAAATAATGTAAAAGAGAATTTATTTCTCTGAACTTCTCACTTATTGTGCTCCATCTTATTCAGTTGTTAAGCAGTCTCCCACAAAATTTGGTTGATTTACTCATCAGTTTTGTTATTCTGTAGAAGTTGATCACTCCTTATAAAAAAAGTGAACCTCAATTTTTAAAACTATGCTGTATAAATATTCTAAAACTTATGCATTCTCTATCATTTCCCATTGTACATTTATAGAAATATCCATTCTCTTTCTATTTTTCTAACTTTTCAGAAAATCTATCTCTACATGGCAACTCACAGAATAAAAAAGTATGACTTTCCATGGTTTTAAGTAGAAAAAATAGCCACTGATACAAAGTTAGCTACGTCTTTTGAATTGACTTCCTAGTGAGATTATACATATTCATACAGCTTTAATTGGTAGCAAGTCTTGTTTGTTGTCCCTTTCTCATTACCACTAATGGGCACCTTAAATGTTTGACCTGACTTAGATACTTAAAAAGTGCATTGAGAGAAACTTATTATATGCTACAACTCTCTTGGCTTTTATATTCTGTAAACCATGCATATAATTGTTTTAAAGGAAAAAATTCAAACTCCCAGTACTTTAGACATAGTGAATCTTCTCTGAGTTACGTATTTTGGTCCCAAATCATCATGTGTCTAAGGAGTAAATAAGAAGTAAAAGTTATTTATAAATGCTGAAAATACAGCCTATGTTTGTAACTCCAAATTAACAGTGGATTTTGAGAATTAATGCTTTTCAGATTCAAGTGAGAGTGAGCCACTGGTCCATCTTAGTTCTTTTGTTTTTCTCTTTTAATCTTCTTTAGGGAAAGAAGAAATTTTATAGTAAAAGCACATGTTGATATCTACTTCAATATCTACAGTTCTTATGTACTAGCAGAATTTCTATTGGGTCAAATAAATGTAATTAAGTGCCTTTTTTCCAGTCCCAAATTTACACTGTCAAAAAGAAAATATAAACAGTAAGGTAATGTGCTTAATAGTCCAACTCCAAGTCAGTAGTTTGAGGGTCATGTTTTTCTATAGAAACATTACTAACATTGGTATTGAGGTTTTTATTCTCCAAAGTCAGTTTCAATCATGAATGGTACAACAAAAAGAAACATCTATAGCATACTAATTGTAAGAAAGTAAATCTTCCTTTCTGAGGATAATGAAGAGAAGAACTAACAGAATCTGTACCATTTTGATTGGGTGCCAGATAAACATTAAGGTAAATTTTGAATCAGACAAATATTGATTTTCCACCACTATGTCTCACCTTGATGGTAGATACATAGCATACATAATACTATTTCTAACTTCATGCAAATAGCAGACATTGCTTGTCAATCCTCAATTTTTTAAAATGAAGGGCTCACACTTGCCTTTTTTATTTTATGTGAAAAAATTTGCAATAAAATATAACAGAATAAGAGCAATTAATACACTGTAGATTACCTTAAAAGTACTTCACCTTCAAAGTGCTTATTCAGAGAACAAGGCAGAGACTTAAAAGATTCTTTTTACAAAAAAGAAACAGATAATAGTACAAAACTTTCTTTTTAATGAACTGAGAGAAACTAGCGGTATAAATGAAGTGAATTGGCATACATATTAAAATACTTTTGAAATGGCAGAGTCGGTGATTTAGGGAATTATTTGAACTTCTCCCTGATTCCTATTTATCTATTTTCTACTTTGATAATAATACTTTCATTGTCAGAATATTAAACTGAGCCCCACAAAGTGTTAACACTGTGCCCTAACAATAATATTTGTTTTGGAAATGCATGGCAAAAAATAAGAACGAGTGAATAAAAATCAATGACACTAACAATGAAATAGCCCCAAGTGGATTAGCCCTCAGGGTAGATCAGTGGTCTCATAGTCTTATACATGTAATCCATTAATTGTTCTACATGGGAAAATCCATTAAAAATGCCATCAGTTATTTTTAATATTATATTTAGAGTCAATGGACTATACTCCATTTGAGTTAATGTGACTAAAATATCAAGGAACAATATAATGTTATTGCCTAAATAACAGGATTTTCTTGCACGAAGTATATAAAATTCCTAACATAGTGCTCAACACAGAATAGATATTCTATAAATGTTGCATTTTTAATTGCTTTTAATTCAAGGGCTCTAATTAAAGACAACTGTAATTTTTGTGAAGACATTAATTTAGTATATTGCACAATATGATCTGTCAATATGATCAAGAATATTTGCATAAAAGATAAAAGTCATAGTAAAATATGCATTTATTTATTAAATACCCATTTACGAAGGAAATGGACTTCCTGCCCATCTGGTGTCCACAGTAACAGACAAACTATTATTGGAGTTACTTGAGAAGGTCACAGAGAGTTCAGGTATTCACAGCATCAATGTCCAAGCCATATGCAGAGCATGGGCTATTTCTAACAAAGCTTTTATAGATGATCTTAACTTATAACCATAGATAAGAAGGAACTTTATTTTAAAAGGATTAAGGCTAGAATTATTTGTTCATGAAGATTTCCAGGATAGCGAAAACTTTTTTCCCAGAGGCTAATAGATGAATCAGGAAATTCAGATCAAAAGAGCAGATTACCAGGCTTGTGACCTCAGAGAGATGCTATCACAAACTTAAAACTTGTTGGAAAAAACTGTTCAAAAGTTTGGGAGGAGTCATTTGAAAAAGTGGTCAATAAGCACTAATTACTGAGAGGCAACTATTAATATATACATCTATTCTGTAGTTGCACATTTGATTACTGACTATAATGAATTACTGGTCAGATAACCAATTCTCTGGAGATACTTCTAAGAACTAGGAGTGATACTCAAAGACCTGGATTAAGATCACTACAAGTTCTTGAAGCCTATATGTACTCCAGGAATACAGTATGGTACTTGGGATCCAGGCTACCTCTTTTAAGTCTCATGGTATTTCTCAGTACAGGTTGAGAAAGTTGTCTCAATCATTCATTTATTGATTCATGCATCATATAAATGTTTTGAGATATCTACCATATGCCAAGCATTGTTCTATGCAATTTGGATAAATAATAAATCAGACAGATATGTTTTTTCCTTTCAAATTATCACAAAACAGTGCAATATGCAGACATTGACTAAATAGCCACCAAATATTTAAATATTAACTGTGTAAATGATAAGCAGGGAAAATACAATAAACTTTGGCGCTAATATTGTTTGAAAATTTCAGTCTTTAATGAAGAAATTTAAAATACACAAGATTTCCATTATTTACTTTGAAACAAAACATAAAAAGTTAGATTTAAAGGTCTTACAGTTCTCTTGACAAAAATTCACAATTTTGTTCATCTTATATCTTAGGCTAAAGATAGCTAAACCAAAAGTCAAGGATTTTATTTTTAATTTCATTTGGTACTTTTAATGATAAAAGAAGTTTGACAATTATACTGTTGTTCTGGGAAGAAAATATTCCATATGTTAGCAATCTGATTCTACAGATTTTTATAACAATATGCCATAGATTTAAATATGTATTTAAATTTGTGCATGTGCATGAATGGGCTCTATGCAATAGTGAAACAAATGATCTAGAAAATTTTATCCCAAAATATCTGTAACCATATTGAATATGTGAATTACAAATGAATTGATAAAATTACATGATTCTGTATATTTTGTGGTTACAGAAACAGTTTGAAACTATTAAGATCCACTTATCTTGATTGAAAGTCCTAAGTACACAATTGCTCTTATTCGAAACGAATTTGTAGGACAACTCCTAAATAAAGGTGTTTTTCAATCAGTTTGCTCAATTAGGGAGGAATAAGAGACAGAGATCAAATATGAAAATAATGTAAAAAACATCTTGCCTTCTTATCTGTACACACATCATTAGCATTACATTAACCTATTGTTAGCAAATATTCTTCTCAAATGAAACCGATAATCATGATTCAGCAATCCTTTTTGGATAATGAACTTTATCTGGTATTTTAATCTGGTAATGTTTTAATCTTTGCTTAAATGATTCAAAGTCTTCATATTTAAAGAAAGAACATAGAATCAGTTAAAGGATTCGTTGCTGGTTTATATAAATGAGGGAATACGGATAGATGCAAGTGACCCTGGGAATGGCAAGTTGATTGATGAAAGTAGCACACATACTAAGCCTAGTGGAGGGGAACAGTTCACCTCCTTTCCAAGGTGTTTCAGGCTCATCTATTCTGCTTCCGAGCAGAGGATGCTTTCTATTACAATGAGATGCTTTAAAACAAACTAGCAATTTCTAAAGAACTACCAAAAAGAATACCATTTCTTTTCCATTAAGTCTTTTTAAATTTAAACTTCTATATTTTTGTTTGGCTTTGAAAATAGTTACACAACAGAAAGGAAGTTGGGTTGGAAAATCGACAAATATAAATTAAAACTAACATAACTAATTTTTTTTTCATGGAACAGTACACACACACGTACACACACATACACAAGATATCCCTTATGTGTACTTAGTTGCTACACAAAGTCCCCTGCCAAACAGGTATGCCAACAGATCTGATCAGTTATCCCATCCTCTGCAACAGTACCACTTCTCCTCTCCAAGAGAGTGTAAATGGAGAGTTATATGTAATCTTCCCTATTAAATAATTTGCGTACGTGAAAGTCAGTAGTTTTCATTCAGAATTCCCCTTAGATTGTTGAAGAATTCATCTGGTAATGCCACAATTGCTTGCCAGTGATCTAGCTCTCCTGGCTATCCTTATTTCTGGAATTTATTATATTATCATATTTGAGAGCAATTGACAGGCTGTGATATGGTTGGTCCATTTCTGAATGGGTCCTGAGTTATTGGATTCTCCCACCATGTGCTCCATATTGCTTCAGTATTACCTGAATTTTCTGCCACAATCTTTGTTGTTATTTACATGCTTATAACAACTTTTGCTTTCAGCTCTTTCTTATCTTTCATTGAGGAAGTAATTCAGTTAGTCATTTTGATTAAAGATGTGTTTTTAATTCTGTTGGGGCAGCAAGTTCTTCTCAGGATGACCTTGAGTAGTAACAGGACAGGCTTCTACTAATTCAGGCCAGTATCTCTTTGTGATAGTTGTTCTACTCATTCCTCCACCCACTTTTACTTGTTTCTGCCATACTACTTTCATTTGCATTAACCAGGTTCTCTGGACTTCTAGATTCTAACTGGAGTTGACCAATGGGAAGCACTAGTAATTACTTACTAAAATTTTTCAGAAGTTCAGAAAGTGAAAGCATGGGCAATATCCCTTGCTTCCTCTGCTTTAGCACTTTAGTCACGGCTGAGTGTACAACCATTTTACATAACACAGTGTTACAAATGAAGTAAACTGAAAAGTGTCTTTTTGTGTCCTGCTGCTCCCTTAAGAAGACCATTAATTTTTCTATTATAGTAGTAAAGAAATATATTTAAGTTTGTTGACTTTCATGGTCAACTCCACCAGTAGACAGTGAATTCCTCCTAAAATACAGAATCTTGCCTTACTTATCATTTTGTTTCCGGTATCTGATATAGACCTTGGCATATAGAGTCTTACCAGGGAGTATTTTGTGAGTAAATGCATGTGAAATGGTAATTAAGTACATAAGATACACATGTGCATACTTGTTCATAGCAGAATGATTCCCAATAGGTCTAGAAGTAAGAGATGAATGAGTAACCAAATTGCGGTATATACATATAATGGAATAGTGTTGTTATCAAAAAGAGTGAAGTACTGAGACAAGCCACAGCATGGATAAATCCCAGGGGAAGATACTAGACACAAAGGTTGACATACTGTATCATCCCACTTGTAGGAAATAGCCACAGTAGTTAAATTCATAGGGATAGAACATAAATAGTGATTTCCAGGGACTGGAGAAAGGGAGAAATGATGAAACTACCTAATAGATAATAGAGTTTTATTTTGCAGCAATAAAAGAGTCTTGAAACTAGATATGGTTTACAGAATGCTATCAACATACTAAATAACGCTGAATTGTGCACTTCTAAATTGTTAATTTTTTACATTAGGTGAACTTCACTTTAATTAAGAACATAAGGAATATCTAAGAAGCATGGTTATATTTACTAATTATAGAACCTCTTCCTGTTCATAAAAAAAAATTACTAGAAAGAATACTTGCTTCAACCCAAAGTCTTTGGAATGCCCATAATCGCCTGATGGATGCTGTTGCCATACTCCCCTGGCTTTTAAGCATCTGTGTTCATCTTCTTTCATTCCGTTTGCTAAGAAATCTTAGTTTTGGGGCCGGGGATTTAGCTCAGTGGCTTGAGTACCTGCCTGGCAAATGAGAGACTGTGAGTTCAATCCCCAGTACCAAAGGGGAAAAAAAAGAAATCTTAGTTTTGACTTGTGCATTCTGAAACTTTCTTATTTAAGCATATTTTCTAATATGTCTTAGTTCTAGCTTTTTATATTCAGTGACTATTTTGGCGCTGAATGTTGATTTTTTACTTTGAAAATCCATTGTAAATCTTGTCCTTTTTGGATTGTTATTTGGGTTGCTAAGAGTAGATTCATGACTGCTGGTGGAAAAATTTATTTTGCAGGTTAGCCTGCCAAAAGTGGATCTCTCAGAAAAAGTATGCAAATTTTTATATTTCAAAATAAGTCTCATCTTTTAGGTTTCTTACTGTTTAAGAATAAATAAGAATGCTTTGACTGCCTGATGAAAAATGAGACTGAACAACTTACATGCATTATTCTAGAAAGCTTTCTGTATTTTGATTCAAGCATTAGTAAAGTGTTAATGTCTGTAATTTTTTTTTCTTTTTTTCTTTTTGTTGGTACCAATACTATTTATTTTGTTTGTTAGATTTTTCTTTTATTCTTAAAACTCACCACCAAGCATTATGTTATCTGATGTTTGGTTCTTTCTCCATTTTCTTGAATAAAAAGCATTGTCTTATCATCTAACAGAAGGTGTAGTTTATTTACCAAGAACTTTTAAGTGTCTTCTAGGTGTCAGGCACAGTCCTTGGCACTTGAAGTATCAGAATGAATGTCTTGATACTGCTTCCCAGCAACTCTCAGCTTTTTAAAGGATACAGACAAACAAATAAATGCACATTACAAGGGCTCTATATAGAAGCTTGAGTCGAGGTAAATAAAAGTGTATTATAGTAGATTCTTTATAGTAGCCTGAATTGAGACTGAAACAGTTATGTAAATGTCTAACTGAATTAGGCAAAGAGAAAGGAAGGTGGTTATAAATTCAAAGATAAATGAGACAATACCAAAAGTTTTCAAAGAGGTGATGACGTTTAACTGAACTTTCTGTTCTGAATAGTATTCCAGGAACACAAGAAAGGGAAAGGTATCCCTTACTTAAGGAACAACATGTACAAAGATGCAATGATGTGACAGAACATGGCTCAGTTACACTAAAGCATAAAGTGAGTGGAAGAGAGGTAAATAATGAAGCAGGAAAAATTTATGAAGACTTGATCAAAAGAAGTCTGGAATACAGCCTTCCTGGTAAGTGGTGCGGGCAGTGTGGACTCCAGGAAGAGAAAGATCAGCCCCTTCTAAGAACCCACCATGCTGGGTGAGGGAAGATCAAACCAGAAGACAACTAGCCAGCCTTCCTGGTAGGCAGCACAACGGGTTCCAGAAAGAGAAAACCCAGTGCCTCCTGTGAGCCTACCGGCATATGGGCTGAAAATCAACACCCCACCCCACCCCGCATCATCGCTGTAGGCAAACTGCTGGTTCGGAAGATCAGTTAAGTTGATAGCAACTAAAGTACATAAAGCAACTAAATGCTTGTATTGCTTGGTTCATTTTGCAGGCCTGGAGCCAGCAGTCTGAGCATCTCTTGGGAGAATGACAGTATGCAATGTAGCAAATATGAGGGATTTCCTTCTATCTTGTCTTTGGGGCCGAATATTGTTCTCACTGTCTTGCTTTATTCAATATTCTGTTTTGATTGGTTTTATTCTGTTTTCTTTTTGGTTTGATTTTTATATACCTGATGGAATGGACAACTATTGTGATGACAAGATATACTACAGTAGCTATTGTTTTCCTAGTATCCTGCTTTGAAGTCCTGTACCAATTCTACTGCTTTGTTTTGATTGACTTTGTTCTGCTGGATTTTACTATCTTTAAAATAAAATTTTTAAAAAAGAAAAAAAAGAAGTTTAGAATACATCATCACCATGGACTAGGGTCTATAGCATTTATAGATCACAATGAGACATTCATCAAGGTCAGTGCCCCACCATGCAGCATAGTAGGCAAACTAACCACCAAAAAATAGCTTGGAAATAACAGACAAGTACAGAGATAGAGGTGGTTGGAATAAGAAGTGAACCTCTACTTGAACTGCCACAGCTTTTGGGACAATTAACATTGCATGAAAAGTACCAAGTCCTCCAGGTAAAAAAGCAGATGGAGGCAGCCACTATTCAGTGTCCTGAATAACCACTATTGCCCTCAGTACTAGCTGGGCTGAGCAGTTCTGCTGAGATGTGGGGCCCTGTGTCTGAAATATTCATCCAGGAAAGGCTTCCAGGATCACTCTGCTACAGAGAGGCAGCATCATTGGACTAAAAACACCGAGTTCCGGGGGCAGAGACAGACTGAAAGGAATGGCCCTGGGCACTGTGGGAACCCAAGTTAGAGAGAGACTCAGCATGTTCCAGTAAAGCTAAAAGAGGCAAATATTGATGCACAGAAAGACAAACAAAATGACCCTGTTTTGGGTTGGGTCTCCCTAACCCCAGCCATGGCAGAAACTGTCTCCAAGGGTCATGGCATCTGGAACCTGCAGGCCTTGGCAATGAAAGAAGGTGCTGTCTCAGAGAGGGCTACTGCATCCTTTCCAGCTGTAGATGCAACAGGAATCATGGGATGAAAAAAGTCTTGCTAGCAGCAACACAGCTGGGAATGTGAAAAAGGAGGACAGGGTGGAGTGAGCATCAGAAATTGTGACAGCAACACGCTTTGGGAGCCTGAGCCTGAGGCCTGCTGGAGGGACCAGCTCAAGCACCTCTTGGTCATCATCCTGAGATAGGTAGAGGCTAATAAACATGGCAGGTGGAAGATAGGAACAGTGCCAAGCAACTTGAGTTGTTCACCTTAACCAGCACAGCAGGAAAACTGTCCTCTTCTTTTCTTTTTTCATTTTGATTCTCTGTTAAAATTTTGGCTTGTCTTCTTAGGATTGGTATTCTCATGTACACATGTGTGAGGATAATTGTGTGAATTAGTTTTCAGCTCTTGATCCTTCCATGTTCAGTGTTACAATGTCACATACGCCCGCATTAATGGTTGCTTCACAGAGATCTCTTTATTTGACTGTTAGTCCACCAATTGGATACAAACTTCCTGTGTTTTCTCTCACCATCAATCGCCTTCAGTTTCTCTGCTTGTTTTACTTCCTCCCTGAGTACCTTCTTCTGTTTCTCAACTGTTCCTACTTTTACCTTTTTTGCCTCTCTCTCTCTCTCTCTCTCTCTCTATATATATATATATATATATATATATATATAATCATATATAGTGTAAAAAATACCCTACCCTCCATGCCCCTCAGACAGTGAAAGAGACAGCCTTCCCATCACATCTGCAAACCTTAACACAGAAACACAAGGGTAATGAGGGGACAAACCAATGAGATGCCTCCAAAAATTGTGAACTTCCAAAAGTTGATCCTGTAGATACTGAAGGGGACAAAATTCTACCCAAAAGAATTACTGATAGTTAATGCGATTAATGAGGGAGAAAGTACCATGACAGGCTACAGCAGCTGCACTCAGGAGAGACTCAGAAGATGCTTACCAAGGCCTGCAGGTATTACAGTTCAGCAGGAGGATGTAATGAATGAAAACTCAATTGTATGAAGGCAACTTGAAGGAGAAGTTCATCACGTGAAACCCAGGGTTTAGAATAAGGTTTAGAATAAGAAGTAGGACTGCTTTTTGCTCCCAGCACTGCTTATACCCAAAATCCAGAGATTACAATGGATAGCCAGATAAATTAGATATAACCAGAAAAAAACCTCTCCAGGACAAATTATAATAAAAATTATAAGAAATTCTAAGAAATACAAAACAAAGAAAGTATACTCAATGCCATTAGAGAAAAATATCAAGAAAATTATGTAGGTAAGCTGAGCAAAATAATGAGATTTCTCAACACAACCTTGAAGGTCAGTAGATATTAAAGTTTTTCAAACCCTGAAAGACAATAGATTGCCAGTACTGAGTACAGTCCTGTAAAGTTATTTTTTAAAATCAGCAGAGAAGTAGAAACTGTCTATGACAAAGAGAATCTAAAGAAATTCATGACCATCAAACCAGAATTGCAGAAAATTCTTGAGCGAATTCCAAACAGAAACAGTGAGACAAATATTGCCAAAGAACCCAAAAGAAAGAATGCATGTATCTGGGATAGTGGTTAAACAAAAGAAACATAGAAGGAAATCTCTACTTAAAAAAACATAATATTAGGAATCTACACATACTTTTCATCAATATAAATGGCTTTAACTTCCCAATCAAAAGACATAGACTGACAGATTAGTACCAAAATCAAAACACAATTATATGTAGCCCAAAAGACAAACATCCTATCAACCTAGAAACCCATAGACTGAAAGTAAAAGTGTAGAAAACTATATTTCATGTAGCAAGAGCCTGAAGGCAAGTAGTTGTAACTTTTCTAATTTCAGACAAAGTGGACTTCAAGGCAAAACTAATTGTAAGAGACAAAGAAGGCAATTAGGTATTGGTAAAGGGAAAAACAACAGGAAAAGAACATTTCTAAATATATATACACCAAATTTTGGCACACTAAATTTCATAAAACAAGACATTCTAGACATAAAAGGAAAGGTAGACACCAATATAGTCATAGTAGAAGATTTTAATTGAACTATACCATTGAACAAATGGATGTAACATATCTACCTACAGAGTTTTGCATACAAAAATAGTAGAAAACACAGATTTCTCAGGGGCTTACAAAAGTATCACTAAAATAGACAATATCTACTACAAAACATGCTTAAATAAATACAAAAAATTAATCTCTTGAATTCTATTATGTCAAAATGAAATGAAACTAGAAATCAGCAGCAAAAAAATACACAGAAATTTCACAAACATATGGAGATTAAAAAGTGTATTTTTGAAAAAATAATGGGTCACAGAATGCTCTATTGGACCTTAGACAAAGGGCTGAAGATAAATACTGCAAAAAGATTGTCTTTGTTACAAATCATGCTGGAAAAATTGGTTATACACATGCAGAAAAATGAAACTAGACACATATATCTCATTCTGTACTAAAATCAAATCAAAATTGAAGAAAGATTTCAAAATAAAAGCATTGAATTTGTTGGACAATAAAGTGGGTGAATTACTTGAAGACAGACATATGCAGGGACTTCCTGAACAGAACCCTAATTGCATAATAAATAATGCCAAGGATCAACAAATGGGATTAAATTAAATTAAAAAAATTATACAGCAAAGAAATAAATCAGCAGAGTGAAGAAATAAACTGCTGAACAGGAAGAAACACCAAGTAATTTTCTGATAGAGTTCTGATATCTAAAAAACATAAGAAACTCAAAAGAGACCCCAAAATACCAAAAAGTCAGCTGAAAAATGGACAACTGGAACAAATAAATGCTTCTCAATAAAAGAATGCGTAAGATTACTAAGTACATGAAAAATCATCATTTGTCCTATATAGGGATAGTCAAGTCAAAACAATACTGAGATTTTATCTTACTCCAGTATGAATGGCTCCCATGAAGACCCCGGAAGAAACAACAAATGTTGGCAAATATGTGGAGAAAAGGAATACTTCTACATTATTGGTGGAAATGTAAACTAGTATAATGATTATGGAAATTACAAGGAGATTCCTCAAAAAACTAAAAGTAGAAATTCCATTTGACCCAGGCATACCTCTCCTGAGTATTATCTGGAAAGACTGAAAGTCATCATATTATAGATGATATTGATGATAGCCAGTTTTTCTTTATGTCACAGTAGTACTCTGCTCTGTATTTATATCACATTTTCTTTATCTATTCATCTGCTGTTAGGCATCAAAGCTGTTTTAATAGTTTAATTATTGTGAATTGCACCACTATAAATTTGAGTATCCATGTGACTTGTAGAAAAATGGATGAAATGAAGTCTTTCAAGCTTGAAAGACTCACTATGCCCTCCATGGCTGTTCTTGAAAATTGAAAAAGAAATGATGACCTTCCACAAAAAAGATAAATTCATGATAAAAAAGGAAGCATTGTAGAAAATACTTAAAGAACCCTAAACAGAGTTCTTTTTATATGGATAATGAGAAGACTAAGAGAAAAAAGGAATTTCAGTTGGAGAGTAGTTATGCAAATGAGACACAGAAATGAATCAAACATTGGAAAACCCACAAAATGACAGAAATTAATACCTTTATTTTAAAGATAATACTTACTGTATAGTCTTAACTCTCAAATTAAACAACTGACACATTAATTCAAAATCAACACTTCTCTGTATGTTGCCTCTAAGAGACACACCTTAGTTGCAAAGACATATGCAGACTGAAAGTGAAAGAAGAGAAATGATAATCTAAAAATCTGAAGCCTAAAAGCAAGCAGGTGTCACTGTACTTATATCTGACAAATCTTTTGTTTTGTTTTGTTTTATACCTGAAAAATGTGATTTCAAACTAAAAGTAGTCAAAAGAGACAAAGAAGGACACTACATGTTGGTAAATGGATTGATTCACCAAGAAGACATAACAAATGAAAATATTTATGTGCAAAATTTTGGCCATATATATGCTTGTAAAACAAGCACTACTTGACATAAAAGGGGAGAAACGCAAACTCAATAGCAATTGGAGACTATAGTATCTCACTCTCACAAAAACACAGGTCAACCAGGGAAAAATTCAACAAAGAAATACCAGAATTAAACTATTGTATAAATCAACTGCATTTAACAGGTATATATAGAATGTTTCATGCAACAGTAGTAAAATACACATTTTTTGTTAGCAGACTATGAATTTTCTCCATAGTATACTGTATCTTAAGCAGTAAAGCAAATCTTAATAAATAAAAAAAGAAAGAATCCCATCCTATAGATAAGAATGATTGAAATGAAAGTAGAAATCAACAGTAAAAGAAATCACAGAAACCAAACAAATGTGAATAGACTGAACAATATACTCTTCAACAATCAGTGAGCCACAGAAGAAATCAGAAGACAAATTTTAAATTTCCCCAAATCAAATGATAGTGGAAACATAAAATATCAGAATCTATGGGACGCTATGAATGCAGTTCTAAGGAGGAAGTTTATAACTATGAGTGATATCTTAGAAAAACTACATAATACCAAAATGAGCAACAAACTCAAAGTACTAGAAAACAAAAACAAAACAAGACCAAAGCAAGTAGAAGGAAAGAAATAATAAACATCAGAATGAGAATTTTAAAAATTAAGATTAAAATAAAGAATGAGTGAATCAGAGTTGATTCATTGAGAAAAACTAATTCACTTCAGAGAAGTTGGTTTTAGTCCGGTGATACAATAATGCAATGATATGTTCAATGATGCAATAATATGTTCAAAAAATATAAGTGAATAAATACAATACACCATAAATGTAGTCAAGAAAAAAAAAACACACACACACTCATCTCTTCAGACATCTTTGATAAAATCTTTGACAAAACCAGACATCACCTCATGACAAAAACAGATAAAAATGTATACATAAAAATCTTACCTCAAACTGATCAAAGGCATATATGACAACCCTACAGGCAACATTACATTGACTGAGAGAAAAACTGAATGCATTTCCTCTAAGATCAGGAATAAGACAGGTGTGTCCTTTCTCGCCATTCCTTTTCAATACTGCACTTGAAACATTTGCCAGAACAATCAGACAAAGGAAAAAAAAGCTAAACATGAATACAAAAGAAGTTAAATTATCCCTATTTGCATATATGATTCTTTATGTAGAATACCAAAAAACACCACCAAAAAACTTTTAGATCTCATAAAAATTTAGCAAAGGACAAGGACACAAAATCAACACACAAAAACCAACCAAGTGTTTGCACACTACACCAAAAATTAGCCCACAGAGAAATCAAGAGAGTGATGCCATTCATAACACCTTCAAAAACCAAACAAGCAAAACAAGAATTCTAGGAATCAATAGACCACACAGTAAAAGACTTCTGCAATAAAGATTACAGAACACTGAAGAAATAAAACTGCGTAAGTACAGTATTAGAAAATATAGAGACTGTCTTTGCTCATGGATTGGCAGAACTAATATAATTAAAATGGCTATATTACCAAAAGCAATATACAGATTCAATGCAATTCTGATTAAAATATCAACAACATTCTTCACAGAGCTTGGAAAAATAATCCTCAAATTCATATGAAATCATAGAAAACCTAGAATAATCAAAGCAATCCTAAGCCAAGCAATCAATAGTGGAGGCATCCCAATATGAGATCTCAGGTTATACTACAAAGGTGTAACAACAAAAGGAACTTGGAATTGTTGCAAAAACAGAAATGCAAAGTGATGGAATATAACAGAAGACACAGAAAGAAACCCACGCACTTAGAGCAGTCTTTTAAAACAATAATGCTGTGAAAACTGGGTAGCCATATGGAAAAGATTGAAACTAGATCCTTATCTCTTATTTTGTACTAAAACCAAGTGAAAATGGATCAAAGACCTGACATAAAACAAAAAATTTTGATACTTCTGGAAGATAGCATAAGAAAAATACTTGAAGACATAGATACAGGTAAAGATACCCTAAATGGGTCTCCAATTACCCAGAAATTAACAAGAATCATCAAATGAAAAAGCTTCTGCACTACAAAAGAAACAATTAACAGAGCAAAAAGATAATCTACAGGGTGGGAAGAGAAATCTTTGCCAGGTACTCTTCTGATAGAGAATTGATATGAAAGTGTAAAATAACTCAAGCAATTAACACTCCAAAACAAGTAAACCAATCAGAAATGCACAAATGATTGCAATAAATACTTCTCAAAAGAAGTACAAAAAAATCAATATGTATTTGAAAATTTTTAGTCATCAAGGAAATGCAGATCAAAACTACATCTAGAATTCATCTCAATTTAGGCTAAGTGATGAATAAAAGCATCAATGAATGGTGGCAAGGATGCTGGGGGACATGAATCATCCTATGGTGTAGATAGGAATGAAAAGTAGTACAACCACTATGGAACTCAGCATGGCAAATCCTTAAAAACTAAATATATCATCTGAATTAGCCATACTACTCCAAGGTACATCCTAAAAAATATTAGGCATATTATAGTAATCCATGTATCCCCATGTTTGTAGCTATGAGATCACAATAACCAAGCTGGGCATCAAGCCCAGATACCTATTAACAAATGAATGGATAAAGAAAATATGGTAACTATACACAGTGGGATGTTATCCAGCTTTTAAAATAATGAAATCATGTCATTTGTAGAAAAATAGATGAAACCTGTGACAGTCATATTAAATAAAAGAAACCAGACTCCAAAAGTTAAATGTCACTTATTTCTCTTATATGGGAATCTTAACATATAAACAAATAAATGAGATATTTTGTATGCCTGTACCAATTTCCCCCTCCCCAAATCAATATTTTATACTATAAAAGTGCACTAATTTCTTTTAATAAGAACATTTTAGAATGATAATAGAGCTTAGATCATGTTACAGAGACATGAAAAATATATGGAGGGCAATTAATGCAAACTACTCAACAAATCAGGAGCTTCTTACCCTGGAGAGGTAAGTGATGACTAAGATTGGAACTAATGTAGATGTAGTACGAACACAGAATTAGAAATAAATGAATACAAAGCCAATTGATAGGATTAATGAATGACTGGGAATGGGGAAAGCACCTAGACCACTGTTCCTAGGGTATGGACCTGAGGGTTATTTTGTAGGTTGTACCTTGAAATCAGGAAGGAAAAATCAAAATGCAAGCATGCAATCCCACCAGCACATCTTTCCAAGAGGCTCAATGGGGAAGCTGAATCTTTGTACAAGGCCACTGTGCCAAAGTCACAGGATTTAGAATGAAGACATGGATCAGGGATTTCTCCAGAACTGCTGATGAATTGCCCTAGGTTCTTTTTAAACATAGGTAATAGTTGGGAACAAAAAGAGAGACAGAATTAATTCCCCCAAATCATTAACAGTACATTTTAGATCTCATGGTATAAAATAATGTTAAAGTAATGAAAGAGTGGCATAGGAATGGAAGATAAGCAAGGATAAACTGCTAGAGAATATGAACATAGAAGTATCTTATTATTTGGGCTCTCCTGAGAAGTAGATATCCATGTGGGATCAGATATGAAAGAATTTTTGTTAGGGTATTTAAACGCCTTTGGAGGGGAAAGAGTGGGGAGCAGGGTTGAGTAGGAAAAGTTTCACATTTGAGCTCTGTTTTAAGAAAGCTCTGGTCAAACTGAGCAAGAATCCTTGACACAAAGCATCTCGGTAAGTGAAGGCGGAAAGTAGGATGGGGTTTGAGTTGTGGATGAGAGGAAACGTGCAGGACAGCGGCTGGTGCTGTCAGCCAGCTGTACACCCCGTAGCAGGAGACATAAGCATCACCTGGCTTTGTCTGCTACAATGGCACCAGGGGATCAGAGATTGTGAGTAGAAAAAAAGCAAAAATGTAAGAGGAACTAAAAATGATGCTATTAAAATCTAGGAAGAAAGAGCATTTTACGGAGGAAGATATAGCCATTTAATACAGGTTTTGAAATTCTGAAATTTATTTGATTAATCTTTTTTTTTTACCATTTGACCACATATTATGTCAGATGGCATTGCTAATCTATAATACAAATTCCTATGTCAGCTACATCTTTTAAAAAATTTTATTGTTGCCAGTAAAACACAAAATTTTGTAAACTTTCTTATGTATTATTTAGAAATCAAACACTTTTTCTTCTCTACCTACACCAGATGCCTAATTTAGAGAACATGACTTTCAGAGACCTGCATTGCCAAGTCATTTTGGCAAACTCTTTTTAAGTACCTCCCTTTTAATTTCATATTATTATTTTGCCATATGAGGTGATAAAAGTATGCCCAGTGAGATCTTCCTTCAAGGGAACCTATAGCTGCAAAGACAGTAGACACACAGGCTCCAGCTACTGCAGCTTCAGACCCATCTCAGCCCTGACACCAAAGAAACCCTTCCACCAAAGCTTTATTTCATCAGTGACTGAACGTGGTGTAATAACTGCAGTCACTCAGGACCCCTCTGGTGGACAGCTGTATTTTAGGGCTGACCCATTCTCTAGACAAGATTTTTTTCTGAATTGTGTTAAAGTCTGAAACTTGTCTAGACAATGCTCCTTTCTGAGAAAGATGGGAACTTGAGACATAGGCTGGGTGTATCTGAGTTGATGCACTTGAAAAATCTGGAACCTCCAGACTCCCTGAAAAGACAAAATCACCCCCACATTCTAAAAATCTGTTCTGAAGCCCTTGCCCTCTAAACCAAATAAACTCTTTGGATAACTATGTTATGGTTAATTTTATGTGTCAACTTGGCTAAAGCATCACCAGATGCCTAGATATTTGGCTTAACTGCTTGTATCTGTGATATGTTTCCAATGAGATTACTATTTGAATTAGTGGAGTTGGTGAAGCAGACTGCTCTCCTTAGTGTGGGTGGGCATCAACCAATAGATGAGAATCTGAATAGAACGAAAATATAGAGAAAGGAATAATTCACTCTCCATCTTTCTCTGTTCATTTAAACTGTGACATTAGTCTTCGGTTTTCAGATTGGGACTTGAATTTTCAGCATTCTCACCATCAGCACGACTGACTTTAAGGTCTTCAGACTCAGACTGGAATTATATCAAGGGTTCTCCTAGTGTTCAGGCTTTCAGATTACACTGATATTACCTCACCATTCTTCCTGCACTTCCCTTTTGCAGATGGTAAATTGTGCAACTTCTTACCCTCTACAATCACAGACACCCATTCCTCATCAGAACCACTCTATTAGTTTATTTCTCTAGAAAACTTTCACAGCATGATGAGAGGAAAGAAACTTTAACTCCACACTAGCTAGGAATACTAGCCTACATATCTCCACAGGAGCCAGGAGGAGTACACAAAGCACTAGATGCTGCTTTGGTGGACCATGAATTACACTGTAGTGAGACAGATATAAGAGAATAAGCATAGCCATGCAGTAAATTACATACATTACATGGCAGTGAGAGAGACAGTAGTGAGTGTCATGGAATAGCAAACATAATAGTGCAAGTGAGTTGAGGGTTCAGCAGAAGAGATTCCAATTTAAATAGGGAGGGTTCAATGATAAGATTTAAACTAAGACTATTGACTTGAAGACCGCAGAAATATATGAATATTTGAATCAAAAATACTCCAGTTATATGGAAAAGATACTGCAAAGCCCCCAAGATGAGAGAATGCATGGTGTATTAAAGAACAGAGAAAGAATGGCTGCATTAGAGAGCTTTGTGTCACCAACAAAACACCTAAGAAAGTCAACTTGAGGGGAAGAAAGATTAATTTTGGATCGGTATTTCACAGATTTCACTCCCTGGTCACTTGGCTCTACTGTATCAGGGCCTGTGGCAGAAGACCGTGGCAGGAAACATGTTGTAGAACAAAATAGCTCGCTTCATGACAGACAAGAGCATGAGGAGGATACACAGAAGGGACTGGGGCAATATGGACCCTTGAGAAACATGCCCTCACTGACTTATTTCTTCCACCTACTCCCCCTATTAATAACCTATTTATCTATGAACACATTCCATTGATTAATTCATTGATCAGGACAGAACCTCCATGATTCAAATACCTCTCTAGGCCTCACCTCTCACCATAGCTGCACTGGATGTCAAGACTCACAAATGAGCCTTTGGGACAAATTTAAGATCCCAAATGTGTCCAGTGATATAGGAAGACATATTTATTATTTATTTTCTCATATAAAGTTTGATATTTACTCAACAGTACCACTTTTTTGTGTTTTTATTTGTTTAATAATAGTAGTAGACTCCGTAAATCCATCACAGGTAAAAATTTAATAGTGTTTATATTAGTTTCAACATAAGTGAAATTTATTTGAGTTGACCTCCCTAAGTTAATGAGAATTTTCTTTAAGAAACATGGTAAAAGAAATTCTGTTTATAACAGGATGCATGCTAATATAACTACTTTGTTCTTGAAATGTCAAGCTCAGCTGATTTTCTTTTGCATATTTCATGTTATTATTAAACTTACATTTCTAAGACAGTGATGGGCATACTTTTCTGAGACTATCATCCCTAGTATGGTCATGGAAATTCTTCATTCTATGCTTATTAATTCTCACTGGACTATATTTTACTTTCAGCACAGGATTTATAGAAATGATATTTAAACTATTTGCTTCCATTCTGTGGTTTCTGGAGCATCTTTCTTTTTGAATGGCTCTATTTCACTTTCTTCTGCAGTATGTGATTTGTCTCCTCTGTAGTCCAATCAGTTAATATAAAATTAATTTTCAGCCCTTAACTCAATCATGCAAAAAGTACAAAAAAATAGTATTTTCATTCTCATTATGTCACTCAAATTAAACTCTATGCTTCCATTTGATTGAAGTAGGAGGATATCTTGTTTCAGTCCAAAAGGAACCTTTACTTGCCTGAAGCTTACATGATACACTGCCAGCTCATATCTATTTATATCTATATCTATATATCTATATATATTTTATATCCAAATTTTCTTGTTATTATTTCTGTACACAGAAATTTCTCCCAGTCCAGGTTCATTTTACATAAGAATATTTGCTAGTGGAGAAATACCATGAGTATACTAGTCAGAATTTTCAAAAGAAAGAGCATCCATAGGATAATTACATCTATAGAATGAAAGAGATTTATTATGAGAGATTGGATTGTACAATTATCAAGGCTCAAGAATTCCACCATCCAGTACCTGCAAGTTAAAGGCAAAGCAAAGCCAGTGGTGTGGTTCAGTCCAAGCCTGAGGTCTGAGAACTAGTAGCAACCATGTCCGAAGCAAGAGAGGATGAATTTCCAGTAAAAGCACAGAATGTACTCACCTTTCATTTGCCATTTTGGTCTCTTTGGGCTTTCAGAGATAGGAATGATACTAACTCAGTTCATCAATTTAAATGCTAATATCTTTCAGAAATCCTCCCATGAGAGTTGGAAATAATTTATTACCAGTTAGCTGGACTTCTTCACTTAATCAGATTGATGCACTAAGTGGTTTTTCACAAGGCCAATCTATGCATTTCATATAGCACTTTCTCAATACCTTGTTACTTTTCTAGGTCATTGCCACAGAATGACACCAAACAATATCTCAAGGAATTCAACTATTTTCCAGTGTCCAGGTAGCTCTGTTTCCTCTTTGTCCTCCCTCACGAGTCCTCCTATTTGTTCTTCTTTCCTCCTCAGTTCCTCTAATCTTCCATTTTATGGTAACTGTTTGCCTTTGTCCTCAAAAACTTTCTGCAATGCTAAAATAATTTCTAGTTAGCTTTTTTAAGATAAGAAAGAATAATGAAGTACACCACAAATAACTTTTCAAAAATATCCCAACATACATTTTTCTTCTAGGAAAATTTAAGGATTATATTGAATTACAACTAAAAATAAATTCATTCTCTAGATAGAAGCCTTGACAGACTTATACTTTCTAACTGACATGACTGTATTGGTATTTCTGCTACTTATAGATTTTTTTGTTTTTTAATTTTTATAAGAGAATTATAAGAGAATAAAACCAAACAAAGTAAAACAGAATAAAGCCAACCAAAACAAAACAGTGAAAGCGATACAGGACTTCAAAACAAGACAATAGAAAATCAACAATGGCTGCCATAATGCTTCTTGCTGTCTTCAAAATAGTTGCCCATACCATCAGACATATTAAAATCAAACCAAATAAAACAGAAGATAACCAATCAAAACAAAACAGTGAAAGTGATACAGGATTTCAAAACAAGACAATAGGAAATCAACATTGGCTAGCAAAATCTGCCCATGCCAACAGATACAATAAAATCAAATCAAACAAAACAGAATAAAACTAATCAAAATAAAACAATGAAAATTATACAGGGCTTTAAAACAAAATAACATGGAATTAACAATGGCTACCACCTTCCCTTTTTAGCCATTTCCTCCCCTTTCATTTTCAACATGTCTATTGTACATTTTGAATTCCACTAACTCCTTCACTTTTTATACTAGGGAAACAACATGATGTTCACCTATGTGAGTCCAAACCATTTCACCCAAGAGCATGATCACAAGTTGCATTCATTTACCTACAAAAGCCTTGTGGTTACCCTTCTTTATAGCTGAGCAGCTTTCCATTGTGTAAAAATGCCATATCTTTCTTAGTCATTCTGTAGTTGATGAGCAAGCTACCCCTACATTTTTCTAGTTCCCTGTTGCATGGAGCATTGTTATCTCTTCTTTGACATTCAATCTACGGATTTCCTTTGAGTTAATGTGTTTATTGTATACTGAATATTGATGAATCTTGTTTCTTGAGCCACTCTGCCTTTTTTTTTTTTCATTATTAATCAAGGCCATCTACATTAATGGTTACAGCCAACATGCTGGTTCATCTCTGTCATGCTTTTTTCCTGCCGTTGGCTCCCTACTTTTCCCCTCCATTCAATTGTCTGCCCTGCTCAGTGATCCCACTTTGCTGCTGTTCCTGGGACCGTGGTCATCTTTTTCCCTCTCTAGAATATCCTGTAGTACTCTTTGTAGGGTTGGTTTGGTGGTCATGAATTCCTTCAGTTGTGTCATGGAAGTATCTTATTTCTCCATCAATTTTGAAAGAGTTTTTCAGGTACATCAATCTGAATTAGAAGTTTTTTATTTCAGGACTTGAAATACTTCACTCCAAGCTCTTCTTAACTTGTTAGTTTGTGTTGAAAAGCATACTTGCTCTTCTTCCTGAGAAAGGAGATAGGGTTTGCTAGGCTTATTCTGTGCTTAATCTTTTTCAGTATTTTATTTGGATTATGTTTTTACAAACTAGGTCCATGTATCCCCCTTAAGAGTTCTTCATAAACATCCTTCTCTTTAATTAATAGAATGTAAGCAATATTAGAATATTTGTTGGTTTACTTACTTCAATATATAATTTATTTTGCACAATTGCTAAATAATTTATGAACCAGTCTCCATAAATAACATCTTTCAGTATCTAAGCATCCAGCTCCATATGGTTTTATCTTTAATTAAAAATACATATTTTTGATTCATGTTGTTAAAATTATTACTTGCAATAAAATATAGTTTATGTGGAGCTATTAATGACTATTATCTGAGTTCAGCCTTCCATCTATTTCAAAATTCATGAATTTGGTCATGGTCATATCTGTGTAACAAAAATATAAATGTATGTACATAAAATGATATATTTTGCTTCTTATTTCCTAGTACATTCTTGACTTCATTCTGGACAGTAAATAAATTTGTGTAAATAGATTTGGCTCAATGGAATTATATTGGTGTTCAGAATAATATGAATATTAAGTGAAACAAAATTTCAAAATATTAAACTTAAATAAACACTAAGATAACTTGCATGTCATTGGGAAATATTTTGGTACATATTAATTAGAATTTTTGCTAACAAAATTAAAACAATAATGTCATACCTAAAATTATAGCATTTCAGTTTGGTTCTCTAAGTGAACAAAGTTTTAAACATGAATAAGCAGTTTGAGAACCTCAACATAAACCTGTACTTTCTTTGTAATTTAATTCTCATCCAGTTATCTTTTATAATTAGAAATAAAATGACTAGTCTGATTTGATGATTGATTTTCTACACTCATAAATGAATGAACAAATACAATCACTACATAGCTAACTAGAAAAATGTATACCTTAAATGTATTATTTTAAGTCAAAAATGTGACACTTTTTAGGAAAAGATCACATGTGGAATAAAACCAAGTCGCAAAGCATTATATTTTTGAATAATTGCTATTTAATATTGTTCATTTCAAATCTCTTTACTTTTAAAAAGTAATCTCCAGTTTGTTAACACATGATGTACCAGTCTTGTAATATTAACATCATGCTTACATATGACATATATTACCAAAGATCCACAGTGATTTCTGAGTTCTAACTTAAATAACAACTCTCTGAACGGAATGCAAAAAAAAATTAGATTTTAAATTTTGTTTGTTTCAACAAGAAAAAAATATGGTTACTTATTAGAAATCAGTGTATTTTAGTCAGCTCTAGCCAAGTGCATCACATTGTTTTATTAGGTTTAGAACATTTTGGGTGGTATTGGCTTTTGTTTTGTTCTGTTCTGTTCTGTGTTATCCCAGCTATTTCCTTGTCACTCCTTTTCATGCGTCTCAAGTTTCAAACACAGAGTTCGTGCATAGTAAGCCTTCGGTAGATATGCAGTGAGTGGGTAAAAGGACGGATTGACCATCTCACATAGTTTCTCTAGTAACAGTAGCAATAGTAACAGTAATGGGAGAGCGGTGGTAGTGGTAATATATCTAACGTCTACGTAGAAAGGTGAGCAGGAAGAAGAGTCAAAGCACAAATTTTGTCTGGACTCATATGAGATATAGACTATAGAATGTTAGACCCATAGTAAAAGTTGTTTAAGGAAAATAGTGTAAAGCAGTGCCTCCCCAACCTTTTTAGTATTAAGGACTGCTGGCAATTTTCCACAGGCTGAGGTGAGGCAAGGAAAGATGACTTTGGGTTGATTCAAGCATTTTACATTTATTGTGCACTTTATTTCTGCTATTCCTGCTTTGTCACATATACCAAAATAATTATGCAACTCAAAATAATGTAGAGTCAGTGAGAATTCTGAGTTTGTTTTCCTGAAACTTGACAGTCCCTTCTTGGGTTAATGTAAGACAGTGACACAATAAGTGTGTTGCTTATGTCCAGCCTACTCCATAATCTTGTTTTGCTTGCTGTCACTGCAGAAAATCCTACTTCACAAAGATAAGGTGCTGGAAATGGAAGCAGGTTCCTGCGTACTTTTAGGGTAATCTCAAGATATTCAATCTTAAATTTAATATAGATCACATGGAGATATCAGTTGTCTCAAACACATTTTTAAAGCCACTGTCATTTGCAATCTTAAGCAGTTGATTCTTTTCTAGCACAGAAAAGTTGACTCACCTAGTTTATTCACAAATGGATTGCAAATTCATTCCTTCCCTGTTTGGGATCTTTGTGGTTAGGAGATAAGGCTCAAACTCTGAAAACTGAGATGGGTAATCATGCACTAGCTAGGAAAAAAAAAGGCCCTGACTCAATCACTTCCAAAATCTCTGCTAGTGTCTGAAACATCAAAATTTCCAGTGTTCACTCCTCACCATCATAATTTCAATTTGGTTTTGAATGCAGCCTCTTTATCTGCCAATTTAAGCACAGTTGTCATTCTCACTGGAGTGACAGATTGAGTTCACTGAGCAGGTGGAATAAATCACACAAATAAGTAAGCTTTGCAAACCTTTCTGTGCCACTAAATTGTGCTGACAGTACCAACTATTTTTAAAAGAAATATCTGAAACAGCTTTTGTAACTCAAAAACTGTGGCCAGTGATCTACTTTAGAAAGCCATCTCACTTTTGTGTGTAAGCGATGTATGTGCTCTGTACCCATCTCCTCACAGAGCTGCTCAAATAGATGCGACTTAACTGAATATGACTTAATGTAGCCAATAATTTTCATCAGATCCTGCAAAATGCTTCTAAGTCTGGGGTGTATTTTGTTGGCTAGGTAGCATTTCTGTCTTGCTAACACAATATGTAGACTCACATTGTGGAAGCAATCTCTCTGGCGAAAAGGAGGCTATTCGGTCACGGCAACCATTCTTTCTGTGCATATACTGACACAAAATGATCAATTCAGTTTTACTTATAAGTAGTCACTCAGAGACTTGAATAGTTCTGTACCCATAGTGTATGTGGATGACAAAAGTGTAAATCACATATCCTCACACCTGTCCTCCTGAAAAATACACCATGGTGAAACAATCATTGTTGCCTTGATTCAACATCTGTAATTTGTCAATCTAGAATGTGTACCATGGTAGCTCATTAATTCTCTCTAATAATTGTGCCTCAATATCTTTTCCTATTTCACCAGTTTGTCTAAGTATGGTGCTAGCCAAAAGGGAACAAATGCCACCTTTTGAACTGTATCCTCTCTGAAAACCCCACAAAGGATCAACTCTTCACTAATAGTCAAATGCTTCTTAACTTTCATAATGTAAGTTAACCACCAAGAATGACACTTTCAGTGCAGAACATTTAATCAAGAGGTGGCATTCAGTAATTATTTGTTTTTCATGTTCATGCATTTTTCTTTCAAAAAACTCCAAACTCTACCCCTTTAATATAGGTTACCTGGCTTTCCATTTGCAAAGTGATATTAAAGGTTTCATGAGTTCACTGGCTAGCCTGTCGCCTCATATTACAGAAAAATGACTTAATGAATGCCAATCACTCCTTGTAATAAATCTGCAATTCAAGTAGGACTCTTGGTATTTTCTTTTAAATGCCGCTTTCTATTTATTGGCAACCTTAGAGTCTTCTGCTGCCTCATTATTGAGTCTTTCCCCCATTTAAAATGAAGTTCTCCAGTCATATTTGTTTTTAGTCATTTTTCTAGGGTTAGCTTGTGGGCTTACCAAAACTGTGACTAAGACAAGTGCAAAATGTGGGAAAGTTGCACAGATAAAAATGTTAGATAAAATAACAAAATAATTTGTGGACCATGAGTAGTCTAAAATAAAATGTTGGATTCTTACTTATAGCCTGCCACCAGATGCAGCTATACAACTGAAGAGCATCAACTCACTTGACAGTATAAATCCTGCCACCAGATGCAGCTTAATTGTCACCACTTACTGGTAAGGTTTCAGATGAGTCTGCAGGCAGTTGATTTATTATTGTCTCTTTCCGTCAAACCTCTCCGCTGATGTTCGTTTGTATTTGTAGCCACTCCCCAGTGCAGGGATCATCACCTCAGAACATCAGGTTTTAGATTCCCAGGGAGAGCACAATCTAATCTCGCACATGTGCGGTTCACAGTAGCGTCCTCTCTCTTAGGTGGAGCTAATGCCACAACTCATTTTACAGGAGGCAGAGCTCAGGTGGCAAGGCAAGCGATGCGGAATGGCTGCAGACACAGATGGAGCTTTGCTCACTCGCGCACACGCTCCTGCTGTGCAGCCAGTGCCTGACAGGTCATGCATCGGTGCCGGCCCATGGTATGCGGAATGGGAACATCTGCTGTACAGGATATATGCAGATATAAATATATCTACAAGCGAGGACCTATCATGCTCACAAAAGAGTTTTGGGTGTGCACCGAATCCCTGAAAAACAACAGGAATTCCAAAGTCTACTAAATCTAGTCTGATGTTTATTAAGAACGATCATTGATATGGAGTGAAATTAAAAGGTTTTATGCTCCAATCTTTTGAGAAATCTTTATTTACTCATTTATTTATTCAGTTTGGAACATACTAAAATAAAGAAGCAACCGTGTGTGTGTGTGTGTGTGCGTGGTGTGTCTGTGTAAAGAAAAGTGATTCATTGGATAGATTATAGCAAAGAAAATGCTTTTCAAAACATACAAAGAAAAGCTTATGGTGGCGTTATAGGTAGGTAAACTTACAGTGCTTGCTTTGGCAAGACATATTCTATAAGTAGGTAAACACACAGAAATCAGACCACATACAAAAATTTTAAAGCATATTTGACCGCTAATCATAGTGTGTCAAAAAGATATAACACAACAGATGTGCTTTCAGCAGATGCTAAAAATTCTGTAGCTTATTGGTTAATTATATCCATGTCTGTTGATGGAAATCACATACTCCAGTTTCCTCAAAGTTTCAATTATGGTAATTAGTTCAAGCTAGAGACAAACCGAGTTCATTGCATGTGTACCCTCAACACATACAAGTTATCCACGTATTACATAATAATTTGTGATTTGTCCTTATGTACTAGATTTTTTTTAATTATCAAACTTGTAGCACATTTTGAAAATATATAGTTATCTTTCCACTAATTTTAAAAGTATTGTTCTTTTATCAGTCCTTTTTCTCTGTGTCCTTCCAAATATATTTTGAAAATTTTCTTGATATCTTCATATGAGTTTCAGAAAGAAGGATGAGCATCAGGCATAGAGATCTGAATGATATTACTGTTCAGACTCGTATAAATGTGTGTGTATGTGTGTGTGTATGCAAAGATGAAGTGATACAACTAATTGAATGGATAAGAGCAAAGAAAATGTTTTTCAAACAAGGAAGGAAAAGCTCATGGTGGCATTTTAACTATGTAAACATACAGAAGTTAAACCTCAGGCAAATGTCATCACAATCATTTTGCAGCATCCATACATATTTTTAAAAGTCATAAAGAATCATCAACCTACGTTGACTCTTCCATTTTTAGTTTTCATCCCAACACACAGGCAAGATACTCTAAATATTTCTTTCATTTTTATAACTTGCCTTTTTTAGGTGTCAAGTTAAAATTATTCTGATAACATTTTGTAGCATAAGCACGTGAAATCTCCTTGATCTGGAATTGAAGTAAGTTAGCTGGAAATGATTGGAAGGTCACCTAATGATTTGGGAATTCACATGCTGCTTGAAATGTTTCATAACTGTCTCTGGCATCTACACCAAAGATGACGTCATTTAAAGTAACTGTCTGAGAATACCTCTTCTCCCCCAAAACCTTCACTACTCAGCTTCAGATCAAGTATTTATAACAAACTTGTCATTAAAAACAGTCTTGCGACCACGTGAACATCAACCATAGTTAGGACTTTTCATTGTGGCATTTCTTTTCTAATTCCACATTTAACTAAACCCTAGATTTAAATTTAGGATGACAATAACACTATCTGATACTGATAAAACATTTGTTCCCTAAAAAGAGCAAATTTTACACTAACTATGATAGTTTGTACACTTAAATTATGAGACGTCTACAGATAATTCAATAACATTCATGTGTATCAATTGTATGCATGGATACATGAGGAGAAATTGGAGAGAGAGTAGGTTCGAAATGCTGTTTTGGCACACTGATACTCTTTTGCACATCCCATGATGAAACATCCCTTTTTAGAGTATTTAGTATATTAATTACTCCTTACTTGAGGTGTTTAAGTAATATAAGACCTTAAGATGAAGATTGGGATCTACAAAGATGAAAGATAATTGTGGTCTCAAAAAAACTTTGAATAGCTACAATAATCGTTAATGACTATAGAAATGATCTTAAAGGTAGGCAGAGCTTATGGTATTCATTATATTTTTGTTTTAAGAAACCTTAATGTTTTTACCTCCAGAAAAACACTCTTTTACATGTTATCTATAAGCTTAAACTCTAACATATGATTCACTACTTTAAGATAGGGTAGTAATATAATATAAATATTAATGCATAAGATAAATCAATTCTGATGGAGCCCATTCTTTCTAGCATTAAGTGATAGACCACCTCCCTAATTCCTCTTTGCACCTCAAGTGCACAGTGGGCCTTTCTGCTAAGCCACAGGATTCTAAAGAACATTTGATCATTGCTTGGAAAAGACTCCAACTTTATATCTACTTGATATAAAAATGATAGTCCAAACCAAGCTTATCTTTCATAATACTGCTACAGATATAATTATTATAACTGAGAGACTTTTGGAAATGGAGCATAAGAATAAAAAGAAGTTTTGTGAATATTTAAAGCGATATGAAGTGTGATAAAAGGCCAAAATGTGAGCAACCATGGGAATAAGGTATCTGCATAACATGAGGTTTTGGATGAAGACCAGAATGCTGAGAAGCAGCTTCTTATTCATGTCTACTACTACACAGATACCACCACACTCCCCAGAGTCTATCCATTTTATGAGTTCCAGTGCATTCTACATTCTTACAAAGAATACGAAACGAATAAGAAAAATTGACATTTATTAAATGCTTTATTATATGCCTGAAACTGTCCTGAGTGCTTTCCCTAAACTATCTCTTTCAGAGTTTGTGACAGTAGTGCCAGTAGGGGAATTTCTCTTGTCTCCTTTGTAAAGAAAAGAAAACCAAGAAAAAAGCAATAAAAGAAAGTTTTGACTCAGATTTTTCTTAAAATTTAGACACATTCTCTGTGACTTGAAAAACCCAAGATAGCTGCTTTATTTCTAACATTTCTTTTATTGACATTTTAAACTATTGTGGAAATATATTTATTGGTATGTTTCTGATTCATTTCTGTTAGTTTATGAGTATGTCTAGGGAAGAAATTTAGTTGTTTATTTTTGTTTTCATTTTATCTCTCTTCATCCTAAATACCAAGTGTGATTTCAGTTTCAAGTCTTCTAAACTGTTATTTAAATTATACTCAGTGAAATTTCTCACCTCTTTTTTTCAAGTCTTTCTCAAAATAAATATGTTTCTTGGTCAATTGCATTTGTATCCTATATTTTACGTAGTATATTTTAATATAAAATACCTCAAGTATCCATTTACTTACTTACTGATGGTTAGTTCATTTACCTTCCTTGTGTTCTAGTTTTACTAAGTTGGTTAATTTGTGATGACAGTTATTTTCCTTAAGGAATGAGGCTTACCATTAAAAATCTGAAATTCACTTCCAGTGTTAAGGTCTATAATTTTGTAATATCACAATGAACTTCAAAAAATAGATATAGCCCAATTATAATAAAAGATGACTTGACTTTAAAATATTACTCACCTTATTACCCTTCATGTTTTCTTGCACTGTTCTTTGGTACTTTTAACCACCCACACTATCCAGGAAGTAAGAAGCCTGGACCTCAGACTGGTGTTCTAACATCTGTTTAGAACAAAACATGGAAATGTAATGTCTACCAAAATATCTATCTATAAAACATAAATGACAATGCATATTTTTCACAGTATTTCCTGGGAAGGTACTTGTAAAATGTAACTGCAATGTAAATGTAAGATATTATTACTACACTAGGAAATTATAAAGTGACCTACCAAAATTTAATTCCAGTTTTCTGGTGTACAGTATTACTTCCTTCCCAAAGTCATGGCTCGGAGTGGAGGGCTCAATCAGTCACAGATGTTTTCTTAGAATCTAACAATTGTTCATGAAAACCCCCCCAATTTCAGGGAAACTGCAAATATCCTTCATGATTTTTTTTTTTTTTTGCAGGAGGTTTGTAAGTAGCCAATCAGGGAGCGTTACTCAGTTCTCCTTGCTGCTGATTAGCTGTAGCTCTGTGACTCATCCCCAGCAGATGCACCAGCAACCTCCATCATACAGGTTGCTGTACTGCTTGTAGTTGTCTCGAGTATTCTCGGTTTTGTTCTTCTTAAAGCCTTAAGATCCCTAAGATGCTGCCAAAATGTGCTGCATTTGATAAGGCTCCAGAACTGCTGCTTCTGAGAAAGAATCTACATTTTCATATTATAGCGGACACCCAAAATCGATGCGAGTTAAGTCCCCACTGCACTCGCAAATTGTGAAAAGCTGCGAATTTCAGATATGGTCAGAAAGATGCACATAAATGCCTATTTTAATAGTTTAAACCCTAAAAATGCTGTTATGTAATGGTTATGTAATTTAATTTTATAAAATACTATACTAATAAATCTTAAAAGATGTAGAGCAATTTCACGGAAATGGCAAATATCCTCCAAAAAATTCTCCCCTCCTGTTCTCCTGTTGTACTGTTTCTGCAAAATGTTTCTTAATTGGACCTTCCAAGCCAGGAACCACGCTGACTCAATTCAGCTGGGTGGTCCCACTTGTTGTTAGGGTTTACAGAGAAAGGATTTAATACCAGACACGTAATTTATAGTATTGTTTTATAATATTCACCCAAAGAGTTGAACGCAAAAGAGTGCAGAAGATCTGTTTACACACTAGAGACCCAAAGAATACAGTTGGGAGACTGGATCCCATGGTAATATCTTGCACAAGTCCAGCTGGAGGTTTAGAGCCCTCAACAATGTTTCATGCAAGTCTATGTCTAGGATCTGCCCTGAGAAGGCCCAAAGGTCAGTGGTGAAAGGTAGAAAGTCTACACCAGTAGGATGAAGGATCTGTGTCAGCAGGCTGAAGGTTCTGCACTGGAGCCAGGAAGCGATGTTCAATGCAAGGACCAGATTTCTCCAAAAGAATAGCAGCCATCCTAAGGACCCAAGCTCCTCTGATGATGAGAACAGCTGAGCTCACATTGGGGAAACCAGTAAGACAAGCTTCTCCAGGAGAATGAACAGTACACCAGCTTCTACTCCAGTTCTCTTGTTGCCGTTTGCAACAATCCTCCTGTGGGCCTTCCACAACCAGAATTGGGCTGACTCAGTTCAACTGGGTGTTACACGTTGCCTATTGGCTAATCCACCACACCACTCAAGTTGACAATTAATTAATTAACCATCACATTGTAGAAGTCATGGTTACACTCCATTGTTTTGAAGATAATGGGAAGAAAAATTCATGCGTGTTGAGTACTGACACAAATTTTTCCCAATATTTTCTATACATAATGGCCAAATCAACAAATATGGAACTCACAGGTAGGGAGGGCTGAAAGTACTTTTGCATTTGACCTCAAGGCAAAGCCCAATTCTATATAAAAGAGATCCTTCTAAGGAAGCTGATTCAGAATTTCATAAATTCAGAATCAGCTTTCATAGAAGCTTACTTCCTGACAAGGAAGCTTACTTGCTGACAAGGCTGAAGTTGGGCAAAATGATATCACACCAAAATAATAATAAAAAAGATATTTTATGATGTTAATGATGCAAATCACAGGGTAGTAATACTGCAAATAACACATGTAGTTTTCAATCATTCAATCATCTGATGGTGAAAATAACAAGTGAAGTTTCAATGAAAATATAAAACGCTGGTAATGTTTAAAACATCTTTTAACTTTTCTCAATAATTTGGAAGGTGTAAATATTGTATTTGTTAATACTTTTTAGTTTGTAAGTAACAGAAAGCCTACTTAAGCAAATTTTGGCTAAAAGCAACACTCCTGAAAAGAGACACACAACCCCAGGTATGCTTAAATGCAAATGAGAACCAAAACTGCTAGGTTGCCACTACTAACTTGGTCTTATCTCCTTTCTGCTGACATTCCTTTCTGCTCTGCACATTCTTTTATGAGGGAGAGGACATCACTGGTGGCACCCTCAGGGCCTCTATTTCCACTGCCAGAAAGGGAACGAATTGCTCTCTCTGACACTTTTCTAAGTATCCTGACATGCTTGTATATATTCTCTTTTAAAAATATTTTATTAGCACATGCTTGCAATATGTAATGATTACAGTTGTTGTGGGGAGTTGGTACATGTACACATGATATCTCAATTCTTATTTCCCCTTATTCCCAACCCCCTTTTTGCCAGTATCACAATCAGTTCTCTATCTTATAAATCCTTTTAAAGGCAATTACACTAAACCTAGCTTGGTGATGTATGCGTGTAATCCCAGCACTCTCGGAGGATGAGGCAGGAGGATCAGAATTTCAAGCCCCACCTGGGAAGATTTTCAAGATGTTGTCTCAAGTAAAAAATAAAAAAGGACTGAAGATGTAACTCAGCATCAAAGCACTGAATTCAGTTCCTAGTACTTGTGAAAAAATCCTGAACAGTGGCACTCAGTGGTCCAGTTTTACATAGGTGCCCACCATTGAGCTAGGATAGACTACAACTTACCTCAGTTTAGGTTTGCAGCAGAAACAATCACTGTGAAGGAAGCACTGGGTATTAGCAGATGGAATGTGCCACTTGTTCATTTGTTTCCAGTGGTCAGAGCAGGATGCCACCTTTCCAAAGACTGAAAACATTGCTTGGGGTCAAAAAAAAAAAGTATACCACAAAATTTTTAAATGTTTATGTCTAGTAATATACTCAAAGGTAATGAGGGGAAATCAAAGGTATTAGGATGTAATAGGTATGAGTACCAACTCCCCACAATGAATATATCATGTGTCATAATGATTTACTAATAAAAAAGACTGAAAATAATTTAAACATTTAACTGTGTAGAGTATGTCCACTCAATATCAGTAACTCAATGCTTCTAGAGAGCTTATATATTAGGAAAAGCACTATAATAAAAGTTAGTAAAAAGATGCCATTATAACTTTTAAGATTACTGAAGTTGGTGAACAGGAAAAGTATCAGAAGATGCAATCAAAATCAGTTGCCTATTGCATGTGATTTTCTTACCTTTATTTTTCTATAATGAACACAGAATAAATAGTAAATTTTTCATAGAAAAGAATATAACTTTTCCCCTATATATTTGGGAGAGACTACATGAGGGTTATGATTATATCTTATTCATAAGAGTAATTCAAGAATTATGCTATCATAGTAACTTTAAAAGGTATGAGATTTAATGTGATATCCTCTTTCCCAGTTGGTAGTCATGTGATATCATTTATTTAAGACCATAACTTCTAACATGATTATGACTGAAAACAACCTGGTGGAATGAGTGGAGAAAATCACAAAAAATCAG
>RJWM01013502.1:0-41397 GCA_004363535.1 Dasyprocta punctata
CATATAGAACTCCAGCTAAACATGACCAAAATAGGCCTACACCCAGACATATAATAATCAAGTTTCCAGAAATTCATCATAAAAACAAAATATTAAAAGCTATTAGAGAAAAGAGACAGATTACCTACAAAGGAAGGCCCATCAGAATCATGACAGACTTCTTAACACAAATCATCAGGTCAAGAAGAGCTTGGAGTGAAATATTTCAAGCCCTGAAGGAAAATAACTTCCAACCCAGATTGACGTACCCTGCAAAATTATCTTTTAAAATCAACGGAGAAACAAGATACTTCCATGACAAAGAACAACTAAAGGAATTTATGACAACCCAGCCAACCCTACAAAGAATTCTGAAGGACATTCTAGAGAGAGATAAAAAAGTCCACAGCTCCAGAAAGAGTGGGGCAGACAAATGAACAATCCATCAATTGATTTAGTCCAGTATTGTTTTCAATGAGCTGTTTAGTTTAATCCTATTCTACCTGGACTGGCCTAACTTTATGATAAATGATGACAAAGGCAGCTATTGTAAAGATAACAAAATTTATAAGGGTAGCCTTCAATGATATATGATCACCTTGCTTCAAAAACAGGTATTGCTTTCACTGCTCTGTTCTAAGGGATTTTAACCTATCTTAATGTGTTTGTGTCACAAGAGATGATATAGGCAACTGCCCTGAAGCTAATTTGAGGCATTATAGAAATCAACGTTGCATTACTATGTATTGCCTCCATTACCTTATTTGTTATTCATTTTATTCAGTACTATTTCATTTGACTATATTTGGCCAATTGGTAAGAGCATTTAGTTTGAAGACAATAAGAGGCATTACAAGGGGAACTGAGGAAGGAAGGTATGGGAAAAAAGACATAGTTTTATATGAGGGTATTCATAAGATAGTTTAAAAGACTATACTACTAAATGCATTAACTGGTGAGAGAGAACAGTTGATATTCATATGATCAGATCAATCCTACATGTCTTTACCTGTCAATCTGAACAGCCCCCTTAATGGTAACGATATACAACATTGCAACCACTGTAAAACTCCAACCACCTAAATTCCTTAACCTAGAATTTTACAGTATCGGATATGTTGTTGTTGTTTGTTGATCCCTTTAGTTTTTTGTTTCTCTTATGTATGAACATTCTTTTATCCTTTATTGGTTTCACTCTGAACTATTTCACTTGATTATATTAGACCTGATGTTATGGGTAGTTATTTCAATGATAACAAGAGATATTCTAAGGGGAAAGGAAGGAAGGAAGAGAAAAGGAAAAAGACATAAATTTATAAATATGTATAAATAAGACAGTTAAAAAAACTGTATTACTAAATATATTAGCTATTGAAAAAGAAAAGTTAATTCCTGAATTGATAAATCTTACATGTCTATATCTGTCAATCTGATCAACCCCTATGAAGGTAATGATATGTAATATTGTAACTACTGTCAAACTTCAACCGCCTTAGTGTGTAAACCTACAATGTTATCATATCAGATTTGTTGTTGTTTTTTGTCTTTTTTGATTTTTGTTTCTATCTTCTGTGCCTATTTTCTCTTAAATAAAAAAATGTAATAGAGTACAACTGAGTCATAAAAAAGGATAAACTGGATACTTTTATAGGTAAATGGTTGCAACTTGAGATCATACTCATAAGTGAAATAAATCAGACTCGTGTAAACATAGTATTGTCTCACTAGTGTGACAAACTGAATGAGTAAATTAGATCCAAAATGAATGAATAGATATTGTGAATTGGGAAGAAACTATTCAAAAGAAAAAAACTGTGAAGGGGAAATGGGGAAATGAAGGAAGGGAAAAAGAAAAAATATATTTATACATAAGCTAGTTAAGATAGTTATACAGCTAGTTTCTCTTAGTTCATTGAAAAGAAAGGTTTGTGCTAATATTGTTTGGACAAGTTGTACTCTGAAAAACTACTACAAAGACAACAATGTGCAATGTATTAATTATTGTAACTCTCCTACTAACCTGTTTTCAAACTGTTTTTATTTTTTCTCTTTAAAATAAAAAAATAAAATGAGACTCTGTTCACTTTAATCAGATAATTCCTCTTGTCTGTTAAACTGAGTAGAATTGAGGAGAAATCAGAAAGTCACATGTATTAGATTCCTAAATAGATCCTCTGAATTCAGAGGAAGGGGCAACAGGTTTGTGGGCCTTGTCTCAGCCGATAGCCACTGAGGCAGTCCAGAAGACGGAGGGTGACAAACCCATTTCATTTTTTAATTTTTTAAATTAAGTTTATTGGTACATTTTAGGTACACATAATGACACACTCATCACAGGGAATTTGTAGCTGTAGATGATAAAACTTGATTCTTTTTTCCCCATTCCCCTCTCTTCAGCCCCTCTTCCCCACTTTATTTACAAATGAGTTGTTTCCATTTTTCCTTTCTTTTCTCATTTTTTCCCTTCCTTCTTTTCCCCCTCCCTCCTCCCTAGTTCCCCTTCCCATTTGAACATTTGCTTCTTATTTCCCAATATCTAGTCCTTATTTTGCTTCTGGTTTCTCACACCGAGAAACAATGTGATATTTAAACGTGTGTCTGATTTATAAGAGTATGGTCTCAAGGTGAATCCATTTAGCTAGAAATGTCTGTCTCAAGTTTATTCTTCTTTTGCCTGAGTAATACGTCATATAAAAAAACCCACATCTTCTTTATTCATTCATCAGTTGATAGGCATTTGACCTATTTCCAAGATTTAGGTATTACAGATGGTGCCATTATAAACATGCGTATGCATGTGTCTCTGTGGTATGATGTTTTTAATTCTTTTAGGAAGATACCAAGAAGGGGAATAGCTGGGTCGAATGGAACCTCTAGTGTAGTTTTTTGAGGAATCGCCACACTGATTTCCACAGCACCAGTCTACACTCCCACCAACAGTGGAGAAGGTTCCTTTTTCCCCACAGCCCTGTCAGCATTTGTTTTTGGTTGATTTCTTGATAATAACCATTTTTTTCTGGAGTGAGATAGAATCTCAGCAGTGTTTTAATTTGCATCTCTCAAATGACCAGTGATGTTGAATATTGTTTTATATATTTATTTGCCATTTCTACTTCTTCATCTGAGACATGTATATTCATTTCAGATGTCCATTTTTGGATTGGGTCTTTAAATATAGGGGTTCTGAGTTTTTGAGTTCTTCATTTATTCTAGATATTAGTCCTTTGTCTGAGGAATAGTTTACAAAAATTTTTCCCCACACTGTGGGTTGTCACTTCACTCTGTTGCTGGTTTCTTTTGCTGTGCAAAAGCTTTTTAATAAGATGAGATCCCAGTTGTTGATTCTTTGTGATAGTTCCTATGTGATCAGGGTTTTGTTTATAAACTCTTTGCCTATACTAATATCTTCAAGACAGTGTCTTCTAACTATTTTATAGTGTCTTCTAATTATAGTGTTTTCTAACTATCTTATCTTCCAGCAAATTTAGTGTTTCTGTTTTAGTATTTAGATCTTTGATCCATTTTGATTTCAGTTTAGTGCAAGATCTAATTTTAATCATTGACATGTGGAAAGCCAGTTTTTCCAGCATCATTTATTAAAGAGACTGTCTTCCCGTGAAAGTGTTTGGCTCCTTTGTCAAAGATAGGGAGGCTGAGTGCATTTGAAGTTGTTTCTGCATCTTCTAATCTGTTTTGTTAATCCTTGGGTCTTTTTTTTTTTTTTGCCAGTACCATGTTGTTTTTATCACAGTAGCTTTGTAGTATAATTTCAAGTCAGGAACTGTGATGCCTCCTCCCTTGCCTTTGTTTCCTAGAATTCTTTTTGCTAGTCTAGGTTTCTTCTGATTCCAAATTAATTTTAGGATTTTTTTTAAATCTGTGAGATATGCTATTGGTATTTTGATTGAGATTGCATTACATCTGTGGCAAATCTAAAAAGTTCTGGAGGGGAAAAGTGTGCAATACCTGTTTCCAAAGCTGGATGACTGTTCACGCTCTTGGCTCTAGCCGGGATGTCCAGAGTTTCAAGGTAGTCTTCAGTGATTCAGCCTCTGAGCACATACCCAACACGTGTTCTGGTGATTAATAGCACGCAACGCACCTGGCTTAGGGATCTGATTCCCACAGGAAGGTGGCTTTTTCTCTTTTTGACAACACAGTCTTTGGTGCTTCTTAGGTTGAGGAGGTTGTTCTGGGCCCCCTGGAAACACTGTTTCAGAACAGTGGTGTTTCGCAGTCCCTTCTCCAGACCTGATGCGTGCAGTTGATGACAAATGGGTCAGGGTGCTGGCGAGGCAGCCCAGGGGGGACCTGGGCCTTGTCCCTCCCGCATCCCTAGCAATGTGGCCAGTCCACTTGGACGTTGATCCCCCACGGGGAGATGGCCACAGTTTGCGGATGAGGTCCTCCTGGTGTGGGACAGTGTCACTCCAGGCGATGCCCAGGAGGTCTGGGGTGACCATTGGAGCACTGGGGGTCAGCACCATTGGTGCATAGTGCGGGGGCACGCACAGTCCTTGCCCATCTCCACGCGCTGGCCCCCCACCCCTGGAGGGCCCTGTTGCACATGCTGAAGTTGAAGGTGACAGTGGTGATCTTGCAGGTGGTCCAAGTGCACAGAGACCCAGCCAGCCCACACCATCGGAAGAACCTGGAGCTGGGGGACAGGCACGATAGGTAGATGGAGGCCTTGAGCATGGAGGGGGTCTGTGGCACAGTGCCGGTGCCTGCTCACTGTACCTGGCACTCACCTCCAGGATGAAGGCCTGCGTGGAGGTGTGCATCTCCCGCCGACTTGGACTAAGCCTGGCTTGTGGCCTGCACGCTGGGATGTTGCAACTCAGGAAGACCTGCAAGGCCCGCACAGACCACCAGCTCGTCCTCCTCCATTGCCCCTACACACTAGCGCCTCCTGCCGGGCGGGACAGTCAGCTCCGGGGCTGGGCACAACTGGTGCCTGTGGGCCAGGCAGGTTCAGCCGGGCCTCTGTGCTGACCAGTGAGCTCTGCCCGCTGGCCTCCTCCCCGTGGCCAACCTGCTTCCGGCCCCAATTTGAGTATGAAATTACATATGCAATTTAAAATTTTTGACTCTTAATAACTTTATTTTTAGTGAAGACCCTGGAAGAAAGCAATCTTGAATTTTTTCCATACATAAAAAATTTATGAAACCATTTATTTTATTATATTATTATTATTATTTTTGGTACTGGAGATTGAACTCACAACCTTGTGCTTGCCAGGCAGGCACTTTAGGCCACTGAGCTAAATCCTTGGCCCTGTGTTTTGAGACAGGGGCTCACTATGCAGTTTAGGCTGGCCTTGAACTCACTTTGTAGCCCAGGCTGGTCTTGAACTCACAACGATCCTCCTGCCTCAGCTTCCCGAGTGCTGGGATTAAAGGTGTGTGCCACCACTCCTGGCTTATGAAAACATTTATTAACAGACCCAACTATACAGACTTTTTCATAGAATTTAAAAATCCAGGAGTACTTAGTAATTGATGTTTCAGTATTTTAAGTTACTTAGAAATGTCTCAGATATTTTATATGTGTTGCTTTATTTAACATACTAAGAACTACTTGGAAAGTTCATGAACATTCATCCCATTTATATTTATCTAATTTATTTATGTTTTAACAGTTACAGATTACTTATGAAAACTGAGATTTTGGACAAGATTAGCTGTTATTATAAGTTATTTCCAGGTCAAAGAAAAATGCTGAAAGTCAAAGTGCTGTGCTCGCATCCAGGACTCGGTGGCGCTGCTCCCCTTCCTTCGCATGTCTGTCCTCAAGTCCAGCTTATGCCTCTGTGATCGCAAACACTGGACCCGGCTGTATTTACGCAGGTTTGAAGATAGAGTTGTTTTGATTAAATGCACAATATCACATTAGTCTTACTTTCAATGTGTTTAGAAATCTGCTTAGTTACAGGTTTCACTGTGGTTGAGGCTGTCTGCATTCCCATGCCCTTGCTAACACTGGTGGTTTGGGTTTGAATTTCCCTGATAATCAGTGATGTTGGTTACCCTCCCATGTATCTGCTAGCCATTTTCATTTCTTCTTTTGAGATAGGTCAGTTCAGGTCCTTTACCCTTCTTCTGATTTTTTTTTTTTCTATTGAGTTGTGTGAGTTCCTTACATGGTTTAAATATTAACTGTTATCTGATATGTGGTTTGCAAATATTTTGTTCTGGCTCATTGCTGCCTTTTCATTTTGTTGTCTCTTTATGTTGTATCCCTCGAATACATAAAACAAAAAGAAATTGTAAGCCATGGCAAAAGGCAAGAAAAAGCATTCAGAAGAGGTAAGAAAGTCACTAGAACTGACTCCAATCAGACTCAGATGCTGGAACTATAAGGCAGGGAATTTACCACATCTGTGATCACTGTGTTAAAGATTCTGAAGGGAAGGATGGTAGCATAAAACCAGATGGGCAATGTTAGCAAAGAAATAAAAATTTAAGGAAGGAATCAAAACGTTAGATATCAAAAACACATTAACATAATCAATAGTGAAACTGATGACCAGTCAACAAAAATTACCTAAAGTAAAACTGAGAGACAGACGGAGAGGAGAGAAATCCATAGCAGAATATCTAAGCACTATGGTAAAACATCAACTAACATACATGTAGTTAATGTACATGTAATTGGGATATCAAGAGGATGTGAGGGACAACCACGGTGGGTAGAATAGAGAACAGAGTAGAAGATATATTTGAAATATTAATGTCCCTAAAATAAAATGGTCAATGGTTGTGGGAGATGGCAGTGAAAACAGAGGGACAGATATACGGGGCACAAGGATTTCGAGGGCCTGGAAATTATTGTATGCTGCTGTAGCAGCGGCGATGTATCATCATGCATCTGTGCAGACTGTAGAATGTGCGACCCCACCAGTGAATCCATGTGAACTGCGGACTTTGGGTAATGATGATCTACCCGTGTGGATTTGTCTGGTGTGACAAATGTACCACTGTAAAGAAGTGTTGATGGAGAAGGAGTGGGGAGGGAGCTGGTGGCGTATGGGAACTCTCTAGATCCTGCTCAATTTTTCTGTGAACCTAAAACTGCTCTAAAAGTAGTCTATTTAAAAATAGAAAAGGAATACCCCTCCCCTATCTGTAGCATTACCTTTGGCTCTGGGTCTGTGTCCTTGTCTGTTGTGTTCTGGACCTCTGTAGACTTACCACAGCGTCTCCTGGCTTTTTGATCTGTGGTTGCCGGGGCTTTAAACTGTTTTACCTTTTAAAAAGTTTTCTTTTTCTCATATACCTTTTATTTCATAGTTGCTCTTTTCCTGTCCCTTGCCCCACTCTCCTTTTAAATACTAGAGAAGTTAGGTTTAAGAATGTAGAGGGATGGAAAAGTAGGGTGCTGAGATCCTGAGCCTGATGTGGAGTTACTGAGTACATTGTGAGGCATCATGAACGTCTGTTTCAGGGTGACTGCTCTCTTACTACTTCAAATTAGTTTTGTTTTCGTACTTCCTGTTATGGTTTGTGTCTAGATGTCTCCCCCAAAGCCTCATGTGGTCATGGGAGTGGACTTTTAGAATTTGTGATTGATTCATGGTCCAATGCTGGGATTATGGGTGTGAGTGCTACACCCACCCTAGAGTGGGTAACCTACATACAATATAAGGGACAGAAAGAGTCTTCTCTTGTGCTCCTCCCTTTTTGCTCTTGTTGCTTTCGCTGCCTTCTGCCACCATGAACTGTTGCCCTCTGCCATGAGCCACCCTGTCTTGGAGACAGCCAAGTGTGGACTGAAACCTTCACAGACTGTGAGCTAAATAAACCCTCCCTTCCCTAATTTTGGGTGTTGGGTATTTTGTCCCAGCAAAAAGAGAAAAGTAAGTAACACACTTCCCTTGAGAAATTAGGAGATGCTGTGGGACTTGATGAGCGCATGTGTCACAAGGCTTTGGGTTGGACATTAATGAAGAGAAATGTGCATCCATCCTTGCAGAATCCCTTGGACAGTAGGCAATGCTAGATGGGGCTGTGTGTTCTACCTTACAATATTCTGAGGGTGTTGAGGGCTCACTTTGAGGCAGGGAAGGTTTGCCTCATAAATCAAGTCCCAAAAGACTGGTTAAAAATGTAATGCATGCTGACTTCTTTTTATAATACAACTTTGTCATCTCCAAGGGGGACATATAGAAAAAACTACTGGGGTGTGAAAAGAAAATAATTTCCATTTACTTTTATGCTTTTTTATAAAAGATTTCTATGTATACTTTATGTTAGTAAATATTATATGCCTATATTACATACATAGTAATTTGTATTTTTAGAAGTATATGCTTAATCATAATTTTTATAACTGAATGATGAAATATGTGACAAGAAGTTTTAGAGAGCAACACTCTGGAGATTCTTTGATTCAGTCCTTTGAGTCTTGCAACAGACAATTGTCTCAGTCTGTTTTCTGTTGCTACAGCTGAATACCACAGACTTTGTGAAGAAAGGAAAAGAGATTGAGTCTGCTTATGATTCTAGAAGCTGGCAAGTCCAAAGCCACCCCCAGCCCAGCTCCAGGGTCTGTTGGTGACTGCATGGCAGAGGGCACCCTGTGGTGCAGTGGAGGCCTCAAAGTAGCATCTGCTTTTAGAAGAAGCCACTTGGGTGATAACTTCTTAATCCATTAATACACAAATGGATGGATCCATTCAACAGGGCAAAGTCTCACAACACTCACGTCACATCCCGAAGATCCCTCCTACCAGCCGTGCTGCTCTGGGGACAAAGTCCTAACACACAAACTTTTGGGGAACATTTAAACCCTAGCACGTCTGCCCTGGAGCTCGGCAGTCTGCCCTCCTCAGGGATCAGATTCAGCTGCTTTGTCCCTTCTGCCTTTGACTTTCCCCTTTTTCTTGCCCAAAATAGTGAGTGATACTGAAGGCAGAGCAGCTCTCTCAGGACCACAAGCTGCAAGGAAGACACTGGACAGTTGAGTGGAGAGAACAAAGGATCTGGGGTCTCTGAAGGGCCTGGCCTGCCCACCCAGCCTTTCCCCTTGACTGAGTCTCTGCCGGTCTCTGTAGTTTTCTTTGGCTCCTAGAGGCACGCAGGACTAACACACACGAAGCCTGGACTCCTGGCCTTTCTGACACTTTGGCTAAGGCTGTTGGTTTCATGCAAGATGTTGATGCTCTTAGAATTGAAGGGTGTAAGCTTCCTGTGTCTTTGGGTTACCTTGTTCCTTCCCCTTCCTTGGAAGTGGGAGAAAGATTTCCTGTCAGTCTGCAAGTCAGCTTGGCTGTGCTTCTTGACAGGGAAAAAAAAAAAAAAAAGCCAGTTTGAGTCACGTTGTCAGAGTTTGATTTCAGGTCCTGGAGGGGGTAGGCAGTGAATGGGCACTGTCAGGAATGTGCAAAGTGCTAGACCCCAAGATAGGCTCTTGAGAAACTGACAGTGCCTGCCTCTTCAGCACAGGCAGCTATACCCTGCTGAGATGCAGGACTTACAGTCTAGAGATAGGCAAATGCTACATGCCTGCAAGTTAGCTCCCATGCCACCTTTTCTGGAGAGTGAGTTGTTAAATATTGACCAACAAACCCTTGGGCATGAAGAAAGATTTAGTTTAATATTAACAACATAGTTTTCGTCATTCTTTGGCTCTTGCTAATAAAACAAAGTGGGCAGAGTCAGCAAAAGACTGATTTGTGCCTAATAGCCTGAGATTTTTGTATGTATTTTTTTTTTGCGGCACCAGGGATTGAACTCACAGTCTTGCGCCTGCCAGACAGGTGCTTATGCCACTGAATCAAACTCCCAGCCTTAGTTTTTTGAGGCAGGGTCGCACTATGTAGCTTAGGCCACCCTGAGTGCTGGGATTAAAGGCATGTGCCACCACGCCTGGCTCTTTTTGTATGTATTTGGACCTAAGGGAAACTTGTAAGGGCTTGGGCTAAAGGCAAAAACTGCTTTTAACTTAACTTTGAGTGTAGATGTGCTATCTGATCCTGTTTGTGTCTTGGCGTTCATCTCTTCTCTTAATCCGCCCTCCTGCCTCCATCTTGTTGACAATCTCCAGGGCCTCTTCTCTGGGGAGCCTGGCTTCTTGCCATCAGCTTCAGAAGTCCTGGACTCTGGGTCTGAAGCAACAGCTCATCACTTGCGTCAGATATCCCTGGTCTTCTCCAGCTCCTGTGTGCCAGGCATTCTAGGAGCTGGACTACAAGGAACTAAGCAGCCTCAACTGCCTGCAGGAAGCTGGAACAGTGGCTGCCTCTTTGGGAGGTGTTCTGGGACCACCCTTCCTTTCGGCTGGCATACCATATTCTATAGAAAAGCCACACCTGTAGCCGGGTGTGGTAGTGCACTCCTTTAATCCCAGCACTTGGGAGGCTGAGGTAGGAGAAGTGTTGTAAGTTTGAGGCTGGCTTGGGCTACAACGCAAGTGCAAGGCTGGCTTGAGCTACATAGTGCAACCCTGTCTCAAAAAACTAGGGCTGGGAGTTCAGCTCAGTCTGGCAGGTGTGAAGTTGTGAGTTTGATCCCCAGTGCCACACACATACACACACACACAAAGCACCACACCGAATGATTAAAACATTAACTGCTAAATAATCTTTCTTTAGATTTATAGGACCCAGAACTTTGAGTGACCTTTAGATAACATCAGAATGTACAATGTCCCTCCTTAGTCTTTAATTCTGTGCTCAATTAGCATTAAGTATATAAATGGCTGTGGTTTAACTTACAGAAAAGTGATGTTTCATATCTAGCTGAGACATACGCCGTGGGTGATATAGACCCTGTTCAGCCCTCAGTCTTTTGCCATCGTCCCCTCACTCTTCCTTTTTCTCCCTATAAAGCCGCTGTGTGACCCTGAGTTCCCTAAGATGGGGCTTTGGAAACATCTTTGCAGGGCTGGCTATTAAACACGCCTGGTTTCCTCCCCACCAACTCTTACCTCCTGAGTACAGTGTTGCCTTTCAAGGAGCAAGCAGCTGACCTGGGTCTGGTCCAAAGCCAGTTCTAGTATGAGCAATGTGGCAGGCTGTTTTTCAGAGATGACTACAATGGCATGAACCCGACCCCCAAATTTTCTTCTTACCATGTGACACTAACACTTTTACAAGAGGTGGGGTGCGTATCCCCTCTTCTTACAATTGGTGCAGTGATTGGTCCTAAAAAGTAATTCAACTTTTGCCTGGTTCTTTCTCTTGGGCCTTGTCTCTTTGTAGCCCCAGGGCTCTATAAGAAGCCTGGCAGTCCTGAAGTTGCCATTTTGAGAGATCCTAGAAGGACAGAGAGACTGTCCATGGTCCCTTGCTGTTCCAGGGCTCAGTTGTCCAGGCATGTCCGGTTCAGGTCCCAGACATGTGTATGATCCAGCTTTTGGATAATCCCCACCTCTGACCTGTGAGCCTTGCTGATGGAGCAGAAATTAACCATCCCTTCTGAGCCCTGTCCAGACAGCAGATTTGTGGGTCATGCAAATGTTATGTTTTAAGCTACTAAGTTTTGAAATGGTTTATTATGCAGCCATAGTAATTGGAACAGGGACAGACAATAAATAAGATAATTGAGCAAACAAGATAGCTAATTGTAACAGATAAAGAAAGGGGAAAAATGCAGAGAAGGGAAATATAACATGCCAAAGCAGGTTTGACATTTTATTGAGGGTGGTTAGGTAATGATTCATGGAGAAGGCAGTCTTTGAGGAAAGACCTGAAGGAAGCAAGGTAGCTGACCTCATGGGTCATTCCAGCCACGCAGACACAAAGGCATGCTTTGCGTGTGACTGGAGATGGGAGGGGAGGGCAGTAGGCTGTAAGGTCTAAGAGCAAACCGGGAGCCAGATCATATCAGAGTTGTAGGCCTCTGTAAGGATTTTGTCCTTTGCTGTGAGTGAGATGAGATCACATGGATTTTGATGTAGTAATATAATTTAAAAACATCTTTTTTTGGTGCCAGGGATCAAATCCAGGGTATCAGGAATCCTATACAAGCATTATACCATTGAGTTATACTCCAAGCCCATGATTCTGTTTTAATCATATCAAATTCTTGCATTGGTATTTCTAGAAGTGAAATTCTGAGTCAAGATATGCACCGCTTGTTTTGTTTTGGCGGTAGCCTACAATTACATTGTTATTGCCTTTATTACTTTCCTGGGGCTGCAGTAATAAAGTACCACAAACTAGGTGACTTAAAACAGTGGTGACTCACGCCTGTAATCCAAGCACTCAGGAGACTGAGGCAGGTGGATCGTTGTGAGTTCGAGATCAGCCTGGGCTACAAAGTGAGCTCAAGGTCAGCCTGAACTGCATAGTGAGACCCTGTCTCAAAAAGGCAAAACAAAACAAAACAAAACCAAACAAAATGAAAAAAACAAAAACAAAAGCAAAAACAAAAAACATAAACAGTGGAAACTTATTAAATCACAGTACGAAAAGCTAGAAGATCAACATCAAATTGTTGGCTGAATCGAGTCCCTCTGAAACCTGTAGAGGGGAATATTTCCTGGCCTCTCTTACCTGCTGGTGGATCTTTTCAATCCTTGACATTCTTTGCCTACAACCCCCTCACTCAAAACTGCCTTGGTCACCACATGATGTTCTCTCTGTGTGCCTGTATCTTCTCACAGCCACCTTCTCGTGAGGATGCTAGTCATACTGTCCAGATGACCTCTTCTTAACCTAGCTATGCATGCAGTAATCTGTTTCTAAGTAACTTCACAGTTTGAGGCTCTGGGAATTAGGACTTCCACATATCTTTGGGAGGATACAGTGCAACCTTTAATGCTACCATTTTTAAGAATAATAGATCTATTCCTCAGAGGAAAGATTTGCCTATGTCTTAGAATAATGCCTCATGCTAGCTAGCCTTCCTACTGCACATGTATGCACACACACATGCGTGTACCATGCCTGATTCCTATGCCTTGGAGTTCATTCTGTATGTATAAGTTGATCTGATCCTTTGTTATTATGGCATAGTGGTTTCATAATAATGATGTCCTCTAAACATTTTTTCTATAGGTAGTCATAAGGGTTATTTTCATCTTTTAGGCTACTACAAATATAACATTGGTGAGATGATCATTTTCTTAATATTTAGAATAAAAATGTCTTCTTGGGAAGACATTACTTTTGTTAAAAATAAGATGTTGCCAAGTGGCCTCAAGTTCGAGTCAGTATCAAGTGCATATAATAAATGAGGGAGAAGGAGGACAGTGATTGGACTCCCTCTGCTTGCGTTGGACTCACATAGGAGGTAGTGTCAAGAGGGAGCTCTTTGAGAAGGACACAAGCAAGGGGAAATCATCTTGAGTAAAGAGATAGAGAGTGAATGCTTAGAGACTTCCCTCTGAAATGCTGGGTAGATGCTTCCTTGCTCATTAATAGTTTCAGTGAGAGCAGAATTCCATTTGGAATCCACAAAGTGATGCTGGATTTATGTCAGTGTAGGTGAGATGTAGGTGATACACATCTGGATTCCACATGCCATGTGCAGATAAACCGCTATGTACATGTATCTTTAAGTTCGTGATAACAGGAGTGAGGAAGGGTGATTTCTTTAAGTGGAACTTGTCCAATGATATGGGCCATTGTGCTGACGGTACCATGGTGAAATTGGAGCTTGGCTTAGCTCTGGAACTCCTACTCCCGAACAGCAGGGATAGCGCTCTAAGGGACAAGAGAGCAGGTTAGGAACTGAAAGAAGCCCCGAGGAGGGCCTCTTAGGAAGGGTTTGCTGAGTACTGACTCCAGAGAGGACTACAGAGACAACCTGCTGATAAGCAAAGCAGGCTTTTTGCTCACTGAGATACAGGGGAGTTCTACCTGGGTGGTAGTTCTGGCCTTTCAGACAGAACAGGGGAGGGAAGAGCTGGTGTGTATGAAGCATTAAAGTTTATTTAAGGTAGAACTTCAGCGAGGTAAGGATCACAACGCAGTAGACACAGTGTAGCCTAGGTTTTGAAGTGAGGGTTCTAAAGAGTTATAAGGCAGCAGCAGTCACTTTGATGCTATATATTGAAAAGTTAAACATTTTTAAATAGGTCTTCTCAGACAAGAGATTGTTGAAATGATAAAGTCATCCTGATAAGGATAATGGAATTTTAATGTCACCTTAGTGAAGATAACAAGCTATGTGGGTGTAGATGGTTTCAGTTCTCAGACCTACTTTTGAAGATCTTCCCCTTTGGGTTCTGGGGAAAGCCTCATTTAGAAAGAGGTTTCATTTTTCCCCAGGCAAACTCTAACTCAGCTTTAATGTTATCTCCACCCTTCAGAAAAAGATTTACTGCACCTTTTGACTGGGAAGGGGAGCCTCCTGTCTAGAGACTGAGTGGTGTTAATCTGATTGGTCAGAAACTGAGACGTCTATTAAGCCACATCTGAGGAGTGTGCATGTTTGAACCCTTGCGTGTTAGTATGTTGTCTCAGGAAACAAGACTTCATGGTGTTAGTCCATTTCTCTGCATGCAGGAGCAGTCAGGTCTTTTCTACTGGGCAGAGCTTGGGAAGGACTTTCTAAGAAAAATTCAGCCTTATTCATACTCCCAGATCCAGCTTCTCATCTGTGTGGTGGAAGGCTCAACAGACTCCAATCTATTGGAATATATTTAGATTCAGAGGCAGGAAGTAGAAAATTTCCCCATGTATCACTTACCTGTCAGGTTCTGACCAATAGAGGATTTTGTTGAGTTGTTACTATAGCTGATGTTTTGTTTCCCATTTGGTTAAAGCCTGATGATGACTACCAAGTATTTGCTAGTCCAACTCTTTCTCTACAAACATCCAATATAGAGCTGAGCATTTCCATGTAAGTATGTATGCTTGGTGGACTCTGAGAACAAAGTTACGGGCATAAGTGCTGTGATCTCCACTTCCCTGAATTTGTATTAGTGCCTAGTGTCCAGCTTTCTCCTTCTCAGAGAAACAATGTGTAACAATACAGAGAGTACCTGAAACTCACAGAAATAATAAAAATGTGATGCCCACCTCTTGAGAGTATGGTGGTTTGTTCAACTCGTGAACAAATAAAAAGTTGAGACTGCAAAATAAGAAATGAACACTGACAAATTTCATTTGTATTATTTGTGGTCTTAAAGGAGCCAAACTGGGTGAATACAAGTTAAGTGACCAGATTTGAATTTACAAATTTTATGTGACATTTATTATAATTAATACTGTGTTAAGCATCATAACATTGTAAGAGGTAAATTTGGTAAAACTGTACCTATGGTTATTATCAATTTTACAACTGCAGGCTGTAAAGTGGCTCATATTTATTATAATTACAATTCCACTGTGCAAGTGTTAGAACTCCTTCCAATTGTGAGAGGTACCGCATAACTTATAAGCTTCTGGGAATGCTTTAGTTATTCCTCTGGGAAGATACCTTCAGCACTAGAGCTCAGAGCACTGTGCAGAACAGTTTGGAGATCCTTCAGCATGCCCAACTTCAAGGGATTTTCTGGTTGCTTATTACTTTGTCCCAGTTAAATGCTGCTGATGAGAGAAATTCCATGATCTTCCTTCCTGGATTTCCTAGCAGGAATGAGACCCAGGATGAGCCGGTGTAGTACATTTCATCTTGACGCAGAGCTGTCCCTTTGATGATCTCCAGGGCACACTCCTCCTTTGGAGCTGCATATCCTGAATATATCCCAGAAGTTGCCTTCATGGCTGTATCTGTAAATGACAAAGGAAGGGTGGGGTTACCAAGACTAGGTGAGTCTGTCATGGAAGATCTCCAGACACTACACTTAATTGTTAGGGATGGCTTCCAGTGCTTGAGCCTCATAAACCCCATTAAGGGTGGCTATGTTTACAGCCTGCTGAGCAAAGAAAGAGGCCTTGGGACTAACAGGAATAGGGGACTTGCCTGCCAGGAAGGAGATGCGTGGTGGCATGAAGAAGTGGTTATTTGGGGTAGCTGAATCATGCGCCTTGCTTGGGTATTTTATGTGTGTGTTAGTGGTGGTGGTCGGGGGGGGGGACGGAATGAGGACGGAAGTCATGTGATGTCCTGATGGTCAATGGGAGGCACTGGTGGGAACAAAACCAAAGTGCTGCATTGTAGCAACCGACTGACTTGTCAAAGGAAAGATGTGACTCAGGTTTTTGGTCTGTTCTGTCACTAGGTGGAAACTCTACTGTTGGTTTTGTCTCCTCCCAAGTTTTCTTGTCCTTTTCGTATTGCACAGCTTCCTTCTCTTTTCTTTGCTGTTTCACTCTGTGCCTTTGCCTAGCTCATTGTGTAACTATCATTGAATTACTCCTTTTCTTTTTTCTTTTCTTTTCTTTTCTTTTCTCTTTTTTTTTTTTTTTTTTTTTTTTTTTTTTTTTTTTTTTTTTTTTTTTTTTTTTTTTTTTTTTTTTTTTTTTTTTTTTTTTTTTTTTTTTTTTTTTTTTTTTTTTTTTTTTTTTTTTTGTCTTTTTGAGGCAGAGTTTTCTGGCCCTGAACTCACTGTGTAGCCCAGGCTGGCCTTGAACTTGCAGCCATTCTTCTGCCTCAGCCTTCCAAGTGTTGGGATTACTCAGTTACTCTTTAAATAAAACTTCTTATAATGTCTGCTACATGTTTTGAGAAAACCTGTAAAAACTGATCAATGTGTTGTCTATATACCTTGCTGTATTTCCCCTGAGGTAGTACTGTACAGAACCATTATCCAAAAGTATAATAGAATTAGCTAAATTACAAAACTGATTTTTCTCTAATGTCCCATTTACATTCTAGGAACATATCCAAGATTGCACTTAGGCGTAATCTCTTATTTTTCCTTCAATTCGTGGCAGTTTTTGTCTCTCCTTGCCTCTCATGGTCTTGACACTTTGAAGATCAGTTGTTTTGAGGAATGTTCCTCAAGTTGAATTTGTCTATTATTCTTTTATTTATTTATTTATGTGTTTATTTATTTATTTATTTTTGTCAGTACCAGGGATTGAACTCACAACCTTGTGTCTGCCAAGCAGGCACTTAAGCCACTGAGCCAAACTCCCAGCCCTTGTCCATTATTCTTTTATGGTCGAGGTGAGGTGATACATTTTTGGCAAGACTGCCACAAAAATGATATTGTCTTTCTCAGAAACTATCTAAGGGTTTATATCAGTATGTCTTATTCCTGTTGATATTATTAAGAAAAATACCTATGTATTTGATAAGTCTCATATGGAACAGTAATGGCCATTGAGAGTCATTGAAGACCTAAGGTGTATAGAGGAGAATAAGGTGATGACTGCGTGTCACTCGGTAGACCTGGTGGTTGGCATGGAAAAGAGAGTTGGTCACAGAGTGGCTTGAAATCCCACCAGGGGCACGAGTGCTTCAGCAGAAGAGAGTGCTCATGCTTGCAGTCCTGGCACTGTGTGGCACTCCTGAGTTAGGGAGAGCAGCCTCCTCTTTACCCACCATGGCTGTCCTGGCATCCTGGAGGGCACTCACTCCCGGGCCTTACACTTACCTGTGTCTATCAAGCCAAGGACACACAGAGTGATTGACACGTTGACTCTGTTCACTAAAAACTCCTTCCTAAGGGACGAGAAGAATCCATCCAGGGCAAACTTGCTTGCAGAATAGGGAGCAATCATAGGATAAGATACTTTCCCTAAATGATAGTGAAGAAATGGGTTAACAAGGCATTCCTTTTCAGCTTCTGACACAGCTATGAATATTGCTTTGTAGCAAGCTTTGTAGCCCTCTGTGGAGTCTGTTTGCCCTCTGAACTTCCTCACCATTCCCTAAATTATCCTGCTGTGTTGAATTTCCAAAGTGAAAAACATCAAGGTATCAAAGACAGAGAGGGTGGAGTGGGCTGTAAGACAGATTTCCTTGGAGAAGGTTGGCTTAGATTTTTATTTTTTATTTTAATTAATTAATTAATTTAGTCTTTTTGAGACAGGATCTCACTATGTGCAGTTTAGGCTGGCCTTGAGCTCACTTTGTAGCCCAGGCTGATCTTGAACCTCAACGATCCTCCTGTTTCAACCTCCTGAGTGTTGGGACTACAGGCATGCATCCCCACGCCTGGCTGGATTTTTCGTAAAGAAGCTGGGCTGCTAAAGAGGCACGCAACCCCACAGCTGCTGGGTCTTCCACCTCTCACGCAGGAGAGTGGGGGACCCAAGAGTTTAACAAAGGCTTTCTACCCACTCCATAACCTCTCACTGATAACGGAAAGGAAATGTTCTACTTTTACACAAGAAGTATTAAAAATCCCTATTTTTGATTTTTACACAGATGTTAACCTTCACTAACCTAATTGATTTTTCACACATGTGAACATACGTGTAAAAGGATAACCTTTCCTTTTTACGCTTTCTAAGCAGAGAGAACAGAAGTGGACTGAGGCCTCATAATCTTTTCTGAGCCTAGTTGGAACAACTGCTTTACAATCTGTCTGCTTTAAAATGTGGGTAATCTTTGGTCTGATTTCTGTTGATTGCCTCCCTCTAATAGGTCACATTTCCTCTTCCTGTATGCATAGAAGTTTTGTTCTGTATCCTGGATATTGCGAATAAGCATTATAGCATCTCTGAATTTTGCCATATTCCCTCAGTCTTGACTTTTCTTTTAAAGTGAGCCGTTAACTTGGATGAAACTCTGTGTTTCTTGCAGAATGTAGCAACTGAAATCTCTGTTCAATTATTTGCATGTTAACATGGCTGCTTGGTGTCTGCATTGCCCCTGAGTAGTTCAGGAACAACAGAGATTTGGGATGAGTTACAGAATCCTTATTTTGGGAAAAATTAGACCTAACCAGAAAATAATCAGCCTTGAAAACTAGAGATCAAAAATGCCAGTCCCACTCAGCCTGAGTATGCCTTTCCCACCTTACAGAGTGGCCACAAAGCAAGACAATAGTGCTGCAGCTGAGGCAGGGACAGGCTGACGGAGCTGACCTTTTTGATCTCTAGTTTTTAAGGTTGATTATTTTCCAGTTAATTCTTATTTTGGGGGGAAACAGCATACTATGACTCTTCACTTTCGAGGATCCCCACCTTATGTTCCAGCTGCCATCATCACCCAAACTTCTTCTTTCTGGTGCTTCAATCTAGTAAAAATGTAGGTTTCTATTTCAGATACAGAACTGATGGGGGTACCCCTAGGCATAAAGCTATAAAGCTGGGAAACTTGCCTAGTGTCTTTTCTTTCTTTCAAGTGTTAATGACTCTCTAATTTCTGTCTGGTTTTTATTATTTGCTGGTGCTTTCAATGGTTGTGTTTTATATTTTGTCAAAAGTTTATAGTTACTATCTAGGGAGAATTGGTTTTTATAGTTTTCACCATTACTGAAATTGGAAACTTTATATTTTTAAATATAATATAAATGTGTGATAAAGTAGTTAAAAAGGAGTGCTTACTTATAAAGGTATTGGGAAAGTGGTTTAGCTAACTGAAAAAAACTAATAATTCTTTGTCTTACACATCAAAAATTCTAGAGGAAAATCATGGCAGCATCGCTGACTCAACATCTTTGCTAACAGGACAGCAGCATCCTCAGTTGAAAACACCGATCCCCTCAAGGTTACCTTGCTGTGGTGATTACATGATATAATTGTGGCCAGTGCTAAGTTTAACAAATGGGGTTTCCAGGAAGAAACCGATTTCCTGACAAAATAGATGGATTCAGATGATGAGCAGCTTTTACGTTTTGGACTTACCATTTCTTTTTAAATGAACTTCAGGTGTGATATCTCCAATTATAGCAATCATTTTTGAACTTGAGGAATAGCTCAATACTTAGAATCATGGACAGAAATGTGGAATGAGCTTCGATTCCTGAAGACATTGTTAAGTTTACCAAACCAGCTTTGGTTTTATTACTGGAGAAAAAGGAGTTCCTATTTCTTAAGCCAGTGTAAATGGAACTTGGTTACAGTAGAATGTAACATCTGACTGACACAAAAATAATTCAACTAGAGAAAGAATGTAGTAAAGGCAAATACTTATTATATCCTTGGTTGTGAAAGACAGAAAAGAAAAAGATGATGTAAAGGCGCAGATTATCTGATTTAAAAAATCTCTGATTTCTGTGTGTCAAAACAAGAACCATAATTATATCATTCTAAAGGTAAAGGGCAAACAAATAATAAACTAGAAAACTATTTATGCCATATTAGATGGAAAAAATATAATATCCTAAATTCTCAATATAAAAATAGTGTTTATAAATAGAAAATGCAAACCCATCTTTTTGGGGAGTTATTGCAACTCCATCCTTAACTGTGAAATTTGGGTTGGGATGACTCACAGCCAGGCTTCAGGAAGAGTTTTATGACACAGGCTGTCCCACCCAGGGATCTAATACCACCAGGGCTGGCCTGGTGACCCAAGCCACACTGTTGGTTGAGTAACGAGTATAGTTCTTGTCTCTTATTCTCCAATAGAACCCTAATGAACTCATGTTTCTACCTATTGCAAATACTGCTAGTATTCTCTCAATATGTCCTCTCCTCTTCTTCCATAATAGAACTCCTGATTTGCCTCTAGGTTCATAGTTATCTAGAATAAAGTCCATCTTTTATACCTCCCCTCAGCAGATGTTGCCAAGTGACTGAGTCCTGAACAATGGTGTCCAGGCAGAAGTGTATTATGTCACTCCTGGGTCACATCCTTAAAGGGAAAATTCAGTCTGTCTCTGCACTCCTTCCTCCTTGGTGTCTGAAGGTGGCTATGATGGGTGTGGTCATAGCAATCTTGAACCAAGTGGGAGAAGGCACATGTTGAGGGTGGTGGAGTGTTGAGACAGACAGTACTGTACTGTCTCTGCTGCCTACCTTCAAACTGATTTACCTTTGATCTAATTTAATGCACTTATTTTAATTTTCTGCACCCAAGAGCTGTATTTAATCCTTACTGATAGTCCTCACTTCTATGGCTCATGTGCCCAAGGAAATCTAATACCATCTCTAACTCTAGGGGTAGTGAATCTCTGTCTCTGTCTCTGTCTCTGTCTCTGTCATGACCAATACAGGAATGGGCATGTGGATCATTTTGGACCAATGAAACTTGAAAATAATTTTTTTTTTTCTCTCCTGGGAGTGGTTTTGGGAGTAGCAATCCTTGTTGTCTTTTTTTTTTCTTTGTTGTCTTTATGGACTTTTTGTACACGAACATGGGGGCTAGAATCACTGTTGTGAGGTGATTGTCAGCCTGGGGATGAGGCCACATATGGGAGAGAGCAGAGCCAAGGGAATCGTGGGGACACGGAGTGGGAGCCAGATCAACTGTGGAGCCCATCCTACTTCTGAACGTCCAGTCATGTTGACACATTTTCTTATTGTGTAAGCCACAAATAGATGCAAAGTGTTTATAGGACCAGCATAGTAGTTAAAAGTATGAATTCTAACATTAGATGACCTCCCAAATGTGCCATCTTTAGCTATAATATGTGAATAATAGTATTATCAAACTGAAATACTTATGTAATATAATATACTTAATGCAAGCTCTGGCACATATAAAGCATTCAGAGAATGCTATACTTGTTAGCAGTGTGAGTATTCCAATTAGTGAGAAGAATATGAGCTATTCAAAAAGTCATTTGGGGACAAATAGCAGTTCTTGAGAAAAGAAAAATGCCATCCTAATATCTAAATCTGAATTATATTATAGAGTATATATGGAAAGTAAAATAGTAAGGTATAGCCAGGCGTGGTGGGGCATATCTTGGAGGGCTGAGGCAGGAGTGTCACTACAAATTTGAGGCAATCTGGGATACATAGTTTAAAGTCAGCCTGAACTACTTAGCAAGACCCACCCTGTCTCTGTCTATCTTTCTGTCTCTCTCTCTCACACGCACAGATATGGGTGAATTTATCATCTTAAAGTAAGAGATACTTTTAAAGCATGAAATCAGAGATGTACAGTATGAAGCAAGATCTAAGTACATTTGAATATATAAAATTTAAAAAGCCATGGTATATTAGAAATGCTCACCATTGTCCTACATACATCCTCCTCAGAGAGACTGCTTTCCAGCCTTAGGTCAGCATAGTGATAGCTAATGTGCACACCAACTGAACACACGTGGTGGTCTCTCTCAAGAAATGGAAGTAAGTGATACAAGTGTTTTAATTACTTTTGTGGATTTCAAACCAAGAGGTCATCTAAGGTTGGGAATGGGGTATCTGTTTCTATCATGGTAAGGAATAAATCAGCAGAGACAAGTATCCTGCAGAAATAAGAAGGAAGATGGGGCAAACATAACCACCAAAGTTGGAACTCAATAGGAGTTAACATGTTTTGAGTCCTTCTGTATCAGTCTAAAGTCTGAAGGCTGCCTCATTGCTCAGAGTTGCATGTTGAATGAATGGGAAGATCAGGGTTCAAATTTGGTTATGGTGGCCCATGCTTTCATGGTGGTACTTCCTCTACAAAAGCCACTGTTCTTTCTATGACTCTTTTCCAGGAGCCACGTGTCAAAGCCAGTTCTTCCATTGTGGGTGAGGGTTCTCTCTGTCTTGACAGTCAAGCCCAAACAGAGGTAAAATTTATAAAAAGTGGCATTATTTTCACTTTTGGACTGACAGGTGAGGCCACCCATGGATGAGCAGGCTAGTCACTGCTAGTTACTACCTGTGGCTGCTGTAACAAATCACCAACACTTGATGGCTTTAGACAACAGAAATTTATCCTCCCATAGTTCTTGAGCCCGGAAGTCCAAAACTATCAGTATGACCATGTGGCCTCCAGGAGCTCTAGTGGACAACCCTTCTTTGCCTCTTCGTTTCTCATAGCTTTTAGCAATCCCTGGTGTTCCTCAGCTAGATGCATCCTTCCAACCTTTTGCTCCATCTTCACTCCCTTCTTTTGTGCCTTCTCTTCTTCTGTCTTTCACTCTTCTTATGAGGATAATTGCCACTGGATTTTAGCCCACTCAGATATTCCAGAATGATTTCATCTTGAGACCTTAATTATACCCACAAAGATGCTTGTTCATAGGCTGTCATTTGCAGGTTCCAGGGGGGCATCTTTTGGGGGTACACTTTTATAGTCTCCTCCGTCCTCCTCAGTGATGATAAGCTATTGATTCTGGCATTAATATGTTTGGGGCAATAGAGTTGCAGAAGCACGAGACCATGAGAAATCACAGTCTGAATTCCCACAGCAGTGATTTTTATGCCACTCATGGAGCCAGTGCATCCCGCTGTCTTCCTTAAAAAGATCTTTACTGGATTTTTAGGATAAAAGATACAGAGAAAGGGAAAGATGAAGAAAGGAGAGAGACTAGAAATGAGCCAAACATAGCTGAAGATGTCCTCAAAAGTTCATTGCATAGATGCATCACTTATAAGATATTTTTAAATGGTGAAAAAATGAATCATTAGGGCTGGGAATTTAGCTCAGTGGTGTAAACACCTGCCTGGCAGGCGTGAGGTTCTGAGTTTGATCCCTGGTACCAAAAAAAAAAAAAAAAGTTATTACAAAAGGGTCAAGACTACATGAAGACTCTTGAAAAATTATTAGTCTTTCTTATGAAGTTTATGCACTGTAATGAAACTACCTATCACTGCCACTGTTATTAATACTCATTACAGCCATATTTCATGTCTCCAATTTCATGGCCTGCACCTGTCTATAAACCTGTAAATTTAGTGCTCACAAGGACCACATGTAGAGCCTGTTAGTCTGCAGACTCGAGCCCACTATCTTCCCCAATTCTTCTAACCTGTGTTCTGGAGCGAAGGGCCATAGTGGAGGCCTGTGACAAGGTTAGAAAGGCATGCTGGCATAAGTTTGTTGGACATTCAGAAGAAATGGGGAGGAAAGGTCTTTGAACGGGGTTTAAGTCCCACAGTGACAGCCGGGTGAGCAACCATTGACTTAACAGTTACTAAGTATCTTCAAAGCCCAAAGTGGTATTACTTGGGAAAATATGCATCCAAATTTAAACTGGCTCTTAGAGGGAAGGACACTGAACTGACAAGGAAAGCCCACTTGGAGAAGGCAGGTTCGGGGCACTCTGATGACAAGCAGTGACGAGAGGCCCGCAGGGGACATGGCGGTACAAAGGCAGAGGGCAGGAATCATCGAGGCAGTAAGACACAAGCAGGACAAGAAAAATAGCAGTAAAGTTCATGACATTTTTCCTTTACAAAAGTACTTACCTAAAACCCTTAGTGCTGGATATGTTACAAAATTAAAAATGGATTTTTGGATTTTAGATAGCGGTATAGGGTAGGTACGATATACTACAACAGACTTCCAGCAGGGCCTGTAGGCAGACATACTACTATTTCTGCGTTTAAACATTTGAAAGGTTTCACTAAGGTAAAGAAAGACCTTGCTTCAGCTCAGCTTAAATTAGTTGTGTAGAATTAATTATGAAAAGAAAATCCTTCTTTTCCAGAGCTTTATTTTTTGCTGTTCTTTTTTTCCATAGAGTTTTGGCTTTTGGAATTGCACATGAGGATTGTGAGCCAGTCCAGACTCAGTCAAGGGAAGCTGAAATGGTTCAAAAAGAGAAAAATCACCCAGGTTCTTACTATTCCAGGGAACCTTGCTACATTTAATGAAAGTCCATTTTCTATTCGCAGGTACTTTTCCCACACATTTTTCTGTGTAATACTAACTAGTTTATGTGAGAGAAGCACTGCATTCTGCATTCTACAAATTATGTCTAAAAGCTTCAGAAAACTGAAGAGGACAAAATTCCTCTAAAATTCAGATTTCTTAAAAAGGTGGAAAGGACTAGTTAAAGTGAAATAAACCATATGCATTGGGATGTTAAAATCAGGCTTCTGTTCTGTGTTCAGCCGTGATTCAGAGACTGACACACCAGCCAGAGGCAAAGTCCTCCATAGCCTGAAGGAAGGTTCAAGACCTTTTATGTACTTACATGGCATGTGGGAACACAAACAAATAAAAACCGAAATAGGTTTGCCACTCTTAGACCCTCTCCGACGTCAAGGAAATAAGGGAGCTGAAGTCAAGCAGGGCAGAGGTGGGAATTGGGGGATCAAAAATTACCAGGGTCTCATCGATCTTCTGAGAAGGTTTGGGGACTTTCCTGCCAATCCATCCTTGTGAGGAAATTTAAAAGGATGTTCTGAGCCAGCGTGGTGGCCCATACGTGTTACACCAGCCCTCTGGGAAAAAGAATTTTATATACAGATAAATGAGGCATATAGAACTCCAATTAGCCATGATAAAAAAATCTACAGCCAGGCCTATCACAGTCAAGATGCCAGAAATTCAGCACAAGAAGAGAATCTTAAAAGCTATTAGAGGAAAGAATCAAATCACATATAAAGGAAAGTTATCAGAATCACAGCTAACTTCTCAGAGCACAAACTCAAGTCAATGAGAGCTTGGAGTGAAGTGCTCTGAGTTCTAAAGGAATACCAGCTCTCTGAGAGGCCAAGGCAGGTGTGTCCCATGTTTGGAGCCAGCTTTGGCAACTTAGTGACTTAGGAAGGCCCCATCTCAAAGTAAGAAATAGAAAAAGGACTGAGGATGTAGCTTATTGCAAAGGCCCTGTGGTTTAACCAGCAGTTCCACTAACAACAACAACAACAGACCTTTCAAGAGCTCCATCTGAGGACGACTGTGAGCTGACTGACCTAAGAGGTTGCAGCTGTGAGCAAGGCCGCCTTGAAGTGAGTGCACTGTGTTGCATACGAGGAAATTCACCTCTGCGGGTGGGGTTAGGGGTGGCCCACCTCTTGCTCACCACCCTGTTGGTCTGTGCAGAGTTTGCCCCTTCACTCCAGGAGCCATCTCCTATCCTGTCCAGAAGGACAGCTTGAAGCGGTGAGTGTATTGCCATGTATTTGCGCTGTATTTTTAGGGCATGAAGGAAATCACATAAGTGGCTCTTGCCAAATCAGAAGAAAAACTACTAGTACTCTAGTAGGGGACTTCAAAGAGCCTGTGAAAGCACCAAATGCAGCAGATAGATTTGATCATCACTTAATGATTAGAGAGCATGAGCTCTGCCCATCTCTCAGGGCCAAAAAGGGCCAATGTTCTGCTAGCTGGATGCAAGCCAAGTGAAACTGTTCCTTCTTCTAACTTCCCATCTCTTCATATATCTCCCCTTTTCTTTGACCTAAGACAGGCTATGAAGAGACTGGTGACCAAGGAGGACATGGGGAAGGAAGGGAGGAAAGGCTGAACACATCTCTTACCCTGGGTTTCCTACCAACAGCACATTCTAGCTTGATACAGGGAAAGCTATTTTTAATTAAATTACACATAACTAGACATATTAACTATCAAAGTGAGACTGTTGTTGAGACTGGAAATCAGCCAGGCATGATGCTCCTGATGACAATAATGATGATGACAATGATGATGACAATAATGATCCTAGAGGGACCAAAAACATTTTTGCCTGCCCTAGAGCAGGTTCAGGGAAGAGCAGGTTCTCATAGGATGGGCAGTGAGCAGAAAGTCCTATGAGCTCCAGTTGTCTGGCTACCAGTGGAAAAAACTGTGGCAGAATATGAGCTTTATTAGATAAAATGTATGAATGAATGTCCTGTTCGAATACACAGGAAACAGTCATAAAACTGGGAGGATTAGAAGCCTAAGTGGTTTTGCCCAAGGTCAAATTTTGGTTTAGGTGTGGTGAATGGAGTAACCACAGCAGAACAGACATGGTAGAAATTTTTCTTCTGGGAAGTTTTAGACCACAATGAAACAGAGCTATGGTGACTGTATTTTCTGAAGCAAAATATGGGACAAGCAGTCTGACACATATGAGTGCAGACATGGTGATAAATAGGTCGGAATGTTTGCAATTAGCTCTGTCCCAGAAATGCTGGGCCTTAGCCACTGTAGAAACAGCCAGAGCCGGAGAGCTGGCAGGGAAGCTGTGCGCTGGGGCTCGTTAGCTGTGCAGAAGAGGTCAGAGGGAGGCCTTGGTTCTTTGTTCATCCCCTCTCCACCCTCCTTGCTGAGATTTTAAAATGATTTCCATTTCAAAGGCAGATTTTCCACGGCTTTAAGTGAAACTCAGAAGGAAGTGAACAGGATTGAAAAACTTCCTTCAGACTTTTGGAGTTACCCCAGGCGAATAAGCCACATCTTCTGCTGAGTGAGTGCCAGTCTGAGGGACACCATGCTTCCTGGCTTCAAGGCCGGAATCACATCGGGGGTCAGCCAGTGGGAGAAAAGCACCCTCTACCCACCATAGCTCTTCTTAAAAATCTTTACCTGTGGTTTCAGTTCTATAATTTTTGGGGTTTCTAAAGATAAATCTGCCCTTTCTAGGCCTGGAGGATCTGAGGTGTCATCAGAAAGACTGAGACAACTCACAACACAATGACAGGTGAAATGATGGGTAGGAATGGGCTTGACCAGGGAGAGCCTGTGGAGTGGTCAGAGAAGGTTTAGGTTGGAAGAATCCTAAGGAAATCAACAATTCAGTTTGGGGTGATGGGGAGGAGCCTAAAAGACTGAGAAATTGAGAAAGACCATTTAGAGTTGCTGGAGGGAACCCGGCAGAACGTTTTGACCAACAATAAGAAATGAGTATATGGTGTTGAAACAATTCAGACTGCTATGGAGATAAGTCAGATAAAACCTGTTAGCATATTTCACATGATGACTTTGGCAAGAGCACTTCTGTGCAGGCATGGAGCCTGTCTAACAGGATGTGAAATTTGGTTCCTCCTATTGTCTTAGAGTATCTGCACATCTCCTGTGGTAAGAATAAAATAATACATTGGAAGAAATTCCATGGTTGAAGGTTGGGTCCCAGCAGTTCTCCCAGCATTGTGAATTGGAAGCATCCTGTGTGTTTATCTACCAAGGCTCCGGGAAGACAGCTGCATCTCCCTCATTTTCAGCCATGGGAGAGGGGATTTGGGAACATCATTTGGAGAAGTTTACACCTGTCTCCTAGGGTCCCCAGGCTGGTATTTGACTCATGCCTAAAAGTCTGAAGGCCAGAAGCAGTGTGTGACTATCTTCCCTATCTGAGAACAAAGATGAGTGCATTGTGGGATCCGTTATGTCCGTGGATGGCAGGGCGCCTGGAGACCAAATGTGGCTCCTGTGGAAGGAGCTGGTGTGGGGCATCTGCCCACGGATGTGGGAGTGGACTGGGGCCAGGGGCTGGGCTGGAAGGAAGCAGAGCTAAAAGTAGTGAGTCAGAGCATGCATTGCTTATGTCTAGGAACTGTGGGAGTAGGGGTGGGGGTGGTGCTTTTTGCAGGGGCTCTCTGAAGAACCTATGAAGAGTCCCACTGAATCCACTTACATACCTCCTTGTTCCTAGAGTCCCAGGATAGGGACTTTTTTTTTTTTTAAAAAGTAATTTCCAACTTATAGGAAAGACAATCTATTTTTTCTTGAATAATTTGAGGGTCATTTAAAAAATTTTGAGGGTCATTGCTGTAAATGAGGCCATTGTTGACCTCATGTTCCATCACCCTTGGATATGTTAATGTCAGTCTCTTACACATAGGGACACTGTCCTACAGGACCACCTCATAACCATCAAAACGAGGGAAGCCATTCATTGGTTTCTCAGGGCTGTTGTAGTAATGTATGACAGATGGGTAATGTGAGACAACAGAAATGTAGTCTCTCATAGTTGAGGAGTTAAGGAGTGTGGAATCAAGGTTTTGGCGTGGTCACTTTCCTTCTGCAGGCTCCAGGGGAAAGTCCTTCCTTGCCGTCTCTATTCCTCATGGCTACATCACTGTAAATCTGTCTCTGTCTTCACATGGCCTCCTCTTTTCTTCCTCTATCTCTTATAAAGACACTTGTCATTAGATTTGGAGACCATGTAGATAATCCAGGCTGATTGCAGGATACTTCACTTATAACACCCAAAAAGACTCCCTCTAACAAAGGACAAATCTATGAGATCATTGAGTTAGGATATGGGATCTTTCTTTTTGGTGGGGGGCCTACCATCCAATTTACTATTGTGATATTGATGTATTTCTGTCACCTAATCCATAGACCCAAGTTTTGATACTAGTCTCAATAATATTCATTTTTTTTTAGCTAAAGGATTTTACCAAGGATCAGGTGTTGCTTTTAGTTGTCATGACTCTTCTATTTGAAATACTTCCCTAGTCTTTCTTTGTCTTTCATGACCTGGACACTGATGAAGAGTATAGCCAGTTATTTTGTACAAGATGATCTGGTGGGGCTGGCTCATACTGGATCAGGAGAGCTGACTGCTAAATGTTCACAAATTTTGCAAGCCAGTTGACATCATTTGGCTCTGCCTATCATGGGAATATTTACACTATGGACATGCTGAAAGTCAGGTTTAAAAAATTTTCCCTTCTGGAGAGTGGTTGTTAAATATTTGTCAGCACACTGATGATGAACGTCCTTCAGTTTGGATTTGGCTGATGTTGCCTCATAATTTGATTTGACCTACACAGTTCTGGCAGGATCGTAGAGGTAATTCTGTGTTACCTCACACTGCATTGAGTGATACGTGAGTTCAATGTATTCTATTACTGATGATATTAATTAAACTTGACCATTTGATTCAGATGGTTTCAGATTTCTCCACTATAAAGTTACCTTTTCTTCTTTTTGTAACCAACAAGTGTTTTGTAGGGAGGTACTTTTTACCCACTGTTATAATCATTTTTAAGTATACTGGTCACTGACCCTAAGTATATTTATATCATTGTGCAACTGTTCCTACCATGATCTCCAGAACATTTTTCATGTTGCAAAACTGAACTTTATACTCATTAAAAAATAGCTCCTCATTCGCTCCCTCCCCCAGTTCCTGAGCCACCATCCTACTTTCTATGAATTTGATTACTGTAAGTCCCTAATCTGAGTGGAATCATTAACTTTGTCTTTTTCAGACTTTTTTTGACTTTGCCTGATATCTCCAAGATTTACCCATGTTGTAGAATTTCCTTCTTTTTTAAGTTGGACTATTTCATTGTACATATGTGTGACGTTTCACTTACCCATTTATCTGTTGATGGATGCTTGGGTTGTTTTTATGTTTTAACTACTGTGAATAATGCTATGAACACGGGTGGACAAATAGGTCTTTAAGACTCTGCTTTGAACATATTCACAGAAACATATGGTGATTCTTTTTTTGTTGTTGTTGTTGTTGTTTGTTTTTTGAGACAGGATTTTGCTATGAAATGTAAGCGGGCCTTGAACTGACTATGTAGCCCTGGCAGACCTCAAACTTGTAATGATTCTCCTGCCTCAGCCTCTTGAGTACTGGGATTACAAGATTACAAGTGCACATCACCTTGCTGGGCTAATTCTATTTTACTTTTATGAGAACTGCAGTACACCTTTCCACAGTAGCTGTGCCCTTTTCCAGTTCCATCAGCAGCACACAAGGGTTCCAGTTTCTTTCCGTCCTCACCACACGTAGTTTCCCTTTTCCTTCCCCTCCACCCTCTCTCCCTTCCCCTCTCTTCCCTCTTCCTCCCACCCTTTCTCTCTCTCTTTTTTTGATAACAGCCATCCTAAATGGGTGTGAATTGATATCTCACCATGGTTTGATTTGTATTTCCTTAGTGATTAGGTCTGTTGAGCATCTTTTCACATGTTTATTAGACATTTGTGTGTTGTCTTTGGGGAAATGTCTACTCACGTCCTTTGTCCATGTTTGAATTAGGTTGTTTGATATTTCATTGTTGCATGGAATGGTACCTTGAGACTATGCAAATGCTCTATTAAATTTTACCCCCTGGTTTTAACGTCTATCAATGCATTCTGACTGACTACTATAACTGCTAATTGGTAATTTTCCAATATTATTGTTTATTCCATATTTATCATTTGACTTTTCATTATGTGGAAAAGACTCCTCCCATTTATTTATTATTTATATCATCATGAACTTTGTTTTCTTATTGTGTGTAATAGTTTATAATCTGTGATTATCTTTATTATTTTAATCCTCCAGTGGTCCTCGATTTAGCTAGTGGGATTCTTTTAAGGTTAGCTTTTGTGTCCTGATACTGTGTGCCAATTATTATTATTATTATATTATTATTATTTTTTTCTTATTACCTGGGGTCAAGCCCAGGGCCTCAAGTTTGCTATGCAGGCACCACACTGCTGAGTTCTATCCCCAGCCCTATGGTTTGAGCAACTATTTACTGACCAAACAAGATTTGCAGGCTCATTTTATATGATTCCTTCCATTGCCCCACAATCATTTTTTCAAGAAGCTTTGTTTTCTTTTCCTGGAGAATGATATTTAGAAAACAAGATTGAGGCATTGAGCACATCCCCAGGTCCTCTAGTGGACAAAGGGAGGGAAATACATGCATGAATACATAGACACTTGTATCTTTATTTCTGGAGCTTCCCATGTTCATTAGACATTAATTCATACTCATACCTCTAAAGCTAGCACATTGCCATAGGATTTGTTCTCATTTTCTCCCTTTTACATATGTAACACCAAGAGTGAGAAGCCAGTTTCCATTATTCTCAGTGTATATTTCTTCATTGGTAAATGCCACTGCGTGTGATCATTCTTCATCTGCCCTTCTGTATGGAAGGTCTCTGTATCCTGCCAGAACTGTGACAGCCCACGGCAGACCACATGAATCTTCATGCCATGTTAAACTGCCCCTTTGTGGTCACCTCTCTTACCTCTGACACCCTCCTTGCCTTAGGCTCTACCACTGCTGTCTGTTGTGAAGGACCCTCCTCATCTCACTCTGTCTCACAGCCGTACACCTGCCCTGTCCTGCTCACGTCTGCCAACCTGTGTGGCCAGTGTCCCTCCTCTGTGAAGGTACCACTCTGCTCATCCCCTCTGAGTGGCTTCTAGATTGAATTATTTAGAGCCAAGGTTGCTAAATGTTTTTGCAGTTCCACACAGTTCCACACAATGAAGAATTGTCCTACCCCCAAGGCCAATAGTATCTCCATTGAGAAGCCCTGGCACAGAAGCCTAGGGACAGTAAGAGAGCATGGAGGGAAATGTGGCTATGTGTCACCACTGCAGTGTAAGGAGAGACACAAAATCAGAAATCAAGTACTAGCAAGCCATCTGACCACCTATTCCTTCAAGAAGAGTGTGCTGATTATTTACCAAATGTGTTAGTGCTGGGGAACCAGAGTGAATGAACAGTGTGCCTGCCTTTGAGGAGTGCACAGCTCAGTCACTGTGAATAAAATACTGTTCCTTTATCAGCTCTGTGGGGCAAACGGTTGAAAGACATGTTGTTATTTTGTGCACCAAGAAACAGAGAGCCTGTCAGTCGATCAATAATGTGACTCTTACCCTTTGGAATTTTTATTTTATACTCATTGAAAATTTCCTTTAAACTTACATGGACATCTGTTTTTCAGAGTCATACATCATTCTTGTATATTCGTAGTAACACTTTTTAAGGCACTTTCCCTCTGTGCCATATCACCTAACAGTGTATAGTGTTTCTTAAAAGAGTGTTTTCCAAGTCAGTGACACCTATTTTGCAAATATTGGTGGTGAAACTTTCTTGATCTTCTAAGTATCAAATAAGATTAAGATAGCACTAGCACACATTTATTATTTTAGTTGATATAATTGATACTTTGGGTTTTTTTTTTTTAACATCTATCCCAAAGAAGTTGGGGATATCTTTAGTCTTTAGTTGTAATGCTGGGTGTAAAATTGGCAATCTGTTTTTACATTCTCATTACCAAAGGACAACAGAGGTTCATTTGCTTGTGGATATTTTCTTTTTCATTTGCATAAGGCCCTGGTTTAGAATGAGCTTTGGGTCATTCTGATAGAAACAACATTTGCTTCATTCACATCGGATTTATACCAGGCTGATCTGGGTCTGTACATTTCTCTGTGCACCACCACTGTTTGTTGCAGCTGAATCCTGGAGTCACTTTTAAAGACATGATACCTGGTAGTCATGTCTAATCAACAGAGCACATAACTCAAAAATGATGGCAGTGTGTCAGCTATGGCTATATTTGCAAGCATGGACAAAGACAACCATACTGCACCGCTGCCTCACTGATAGTGATTATAAGATGGCAACCTAGCTGGGCGTGGTGGTGCACGCCTTTAATCCCATCACTCAGGAGGCTGAGGTAGGTGTAGCATTGTGAGTTTGAGGCTGGCCTGGGCTACAATGCGAGCGCAAGGCTGGCCTGAGCTACATAGTGCGATCCTGCCTCAAAAAACTAGGGCTGGGAGTTTGGCTCAGTGGCTTAAGCGCCTGTCTGGCAGGCATGAGGCTGTGAGTTTGATCACTGGTGCTGCAAAAAAAAAAAAAAAATGATGGCAACCTAGGTGAGATGCACCTCTCTTTCCATGTGGTTAAAATGTGAATACATGTGCATTTTGCAATCAGTGAAATACATCACAACCTCCTGTCATCACAAGCATGCTATCATGATCAACTTGGGTTTTTTGGCTTCCTGATATACTAGGCATTTGAATGGCCTAGAAATTAAAATCCTGGCTGACAGAAGCAAAATGTAGAAAAGGATATGTAAGGGATTCAGATGTGTCTACCTTGTTTCTGGTCTGACACTGTCCTTTGTGTGGCTGTGGCTGATTAGACCTGACTAAGTATTTGTACTTCTTTCAGCATGTTATGAATGGCATGGAGAGATTTACTTATACCATTCAGCTGGGTCAATGAGATATGTCTTCTCTGGGGGGAATTTGGAGTTGAGAGATTGAGACCAAGGTTGTTGGCAGAAAGGTGGAAGTCAAAGGTGTACTGAGAGTTGTGAAGCTCTTTTCGTTTCCTTTGCCTTGTATTTACAATTGTTTCTGATCAAGGTTAGCATCTCTGCCTTCATTTTAGATGTCTTCTTTCTGACCTTCGAACTCTGAGTCAGCTCCCAGGTCAATTCAGACATACTGGTTACTGAAATGGGTGTCTGTCTAAAGCCTGGTGATACAGGGTCTGGTCACCCTCAATTTATCTAGCCTCTCTCATTCTCCTTCAAGACTGAGGACACTAAAATAAGGACAACTAAGGTCTTTCCAGGATTTGCAGGGACATTCAGTTGCTGGTTTTTACAGCATCCTGGGCAGCCCTCCTGTAGCTGCGCCCCATCATCTCCCCAATGCTGCAGTCAACCTTGAGCCCTACAGAACCTCTGCAGAGTGTGGAGCTGCCGCCTCAAGTAGAAGCGGTCATCCCACGGGGACTGAACTGTTTGCTCGAGCCACGAGGGCTCCCGAGAGCGGCCTGGCAGAACCAGTCCGGGAGTAGTGATCCACCTGGTCACAGTCTGAACAGAATCACCTGCCCTGCTGGCTATGCAAATCCCCAAACCTTGCCTGTGTTCCATTTTTCATAAAACATCAACTCTTCCGTCAGTTCCTCCGAGACAGACCTTGAGCCTTGCCAGTGTAGCCGTGCTGCTCCAGCCTGCTTTCCTGCCCTCCACCACTGCTTGTTTCCGGGGCTGGCATTAGGGACGGGTGGCTGAGCCTGTCCCCTGGGGTCCCTGGAGCCGGGGTTTTTGCCCTGAAACTCTGGGAACACATGTTCATCTTGGAATTGGTGCTCCTTAAGACATTTCTGACGTGATTAGGTTTAAGGGTAAAAACATATTTTCTTAGAACAATAACAGTGATTTCAATGAGGGATGAATGATTGCTTTCTACTGTATTTCTAAGGTCTTTTCACATCCTAGACTTTGGATCTCCCGCCCCCTCCACCACACCCCAAGGCACACCGTGTGTGGAGGAGCTGGCCCTCCCTTCAGGAAGGAGCGGGTGCCCCAACTGAGAGCAGCGATGAGATTAACATCTGTGTATTCTTGTCTTTATGCAAAACAACTTACGGACATTCCAAATCCTGTTAGTTGATATGTGTAGTTGAGAAACCTGGTTCTCCACACCCCTTGTAATTTTGAATTCTTGAAGTAGATTTAGACCACACAGGCAGCCCTCAACTGACAAATAGATTAAGGTCCAGAAGTGACTTCATTTCTTGGTTTGAGTTTTTCCAGTAAAGCATTGTCTTATGAGACATTCGCCCCTGGCTAGTCTACTCAGTGTGCCTGGAATACTGTACATTTACATTTTCAAAGTGGATTGAAACAGTGCTGTGAATGAGTAAACCAGAAGAACAATGCATGAAGGCAAAAAATTAATTACAAATGTGGGTGAGTTGAAAGTTGATCTTTTAAAAAGATTTATTTGAAGAAAAGTTACAGGTAACTGAGACACTTTGGAGCCTCCACAGAGAGAGCCTAGCATTTAGAGGCTATTGACAAGGTTTCTTCTTATTTTCAGTGTATTTTCATTTTGAAGAGTTAAGAAACCCAGTGTTTTACTATGTTTAGTTTTGCTCCAAAATATGCCTTTCATTTTCTTTGATATAGAAGAACTACTATCTCTACACTTATGCTAACCCGGCATGTTTAGTGTTTGCGTTTTACTGTTATTTGTGGTATTGAGGTCCTCCATGAAACAAAAAAGAAAGAGAAGTAGGAGTTTTAAAAGTAACAGCTAACTGTAGTAAAGACAAAGAGGAAATACTTAAATGGCTCTGGTGAGTCCTGAAAAAGACTTCCTATAAGGTGGGGGTTAAATAGATTTTGAGAGGCGAGAAGAAGAATAGGGGAGTCTGCTGCAACCCCTCCTGGGGGCACGAAGGAGTGTAAAAAGGCAGCGTCCTACACTCAGTTACACTGGTGTATAACTGATAGGATGCACCATGGTTACGGGGTCTGCAAAGCCAAGAGGTTCAAAACTGGAAATCAGCTTCATCTAGAATTAAACCTATGACAACCCATATGACTAATGGAAATACTTTTTCCAGATATTTTCAAACATTCTCTGCCCAATCCATTGATTTTTTTAAAATGGCAAATTCCAGTATTAGTTTTTCTGTTTCAGATTGTTTAACAAATACCTATTGAGCATGTTTTCCCATCCTTTCTCCTACTGTACATCCCCTGAACCTTCTACCTGATGCAAGGTATTTTGTTTTCATGATGGATCTCCAGTGTGGGAAAGTGTGTATGCATGTGTGTGTGTGTGTGTGTGTGTGTGTGTACACTTCCATGTGTATATGCACATTTGTGTGTGTGGTATATGTGGGGTGGCCTGGAGGGCATAGTTTTTTTTTTTTATGTTTCTTGGTGATGTGGAAGAAATTATTAGTTGTTAAACAGTACCAGTGCCTTTTACAGAAGCAGAAATCCTGATTTTTAGTTGGACACAGGTTCACTTCGACAAAAGAGCACAATTGTAGCCAGTGGTGGCAGAAGAGAAGAGTACAACTTTCTGGTATTCTTCTTTCTTCATTTTTTCTAGCTAGGGAATTAGATGAAGATAATACCAGCATTTCTGGTGGTGGTAGTTCTGAAGCAGAAGGGTTTTGTATAGCATCATATGGCAGAACTACCCTATCAGTCCCGGGCTGCCTAGCCTGGGCTGTTTCATGGTAGAAAAAGACATTTGGATGTTAAAACATTGTGAATTTGGGTCTTTGTTATTATAGTGTCTAAATTAGCATGTGGTAGAAAGAGGGGAGGCTGCTTAGGTGTTGCATATTAAGAGATTTGGCAAAAAATGGTTGCATTCTGAATGGATATGTCCTCCAAGGAGGTTACCAGAAGCATCAGTGCAGTCTCTGTTATTACTAAATAAGTAGCTAAGTTTTCAAAGAACATTAAAAGTATAAGATTTTCATGTAATGTATACCATAAACAGTGTATTCCCTAGCAGAAATTATTAAAACACCATACTAATACTCTTGTGCTGAACTTGGGCCAATTTGATGTTTAGTATCCTATGTGTGGACTTAGGAAGGATTAATGAACATGTTTACTGACCCTGAAAGAATGTATCACAGAGGGCTGGGTGTGGTGGTATACTACTGTAATCCAAGTGCTTGGGAGGCTGAGGCAGGAGGATCATTGTGAGTTTGAGACCAGCCTAGGCTACAAAGTGAGCCCAAGGAGCCTGAATTGCATAATGAGACCCTGTTTCAAAAAGACCAGAAAAAGAAGAAGAACAAGATGGCAGAATGGTAAGCAGCAGAGTAAACAGCCTCTCTGAGAGATACTGTCCAGATGCTGGACTATAGCAACATAGGGAAGACAAGAAGGAGGGGAGTGGGTCCTCTGGACCCAGGAAGAATCTGAAGCGAGAATTGAAGCCCACAGAAACAGTAAAAAGAAACACTTAAACAAAGAAGGTGGTAGCTGGTGGTGCCACTGCCCGGAGCTGGACCCACTGTGTGAGACGACCTGCTGGAACCTGGGGACACACAATCAACCTCAGTGGCGGCAACCTCAGAGGCCTCTGCCGAGACAGGCAGCATTGGAGGAGAGTGGCAGTGGATGGGGGAGCAGACATGGAGAACTGTGAGTGTGGAGGTCCTCACCCTCTGGTGTGAGGGGAAGATTGGCGGAGAGACATCTTGGAGTTTGGCTGGGGACTCCTAGCTAGGTGCAGACCCATGGAGGTTGCTCAGGCTGAACCTCACCCCATTGTGCATACTGGGGGCCACCTCAGAGGGTCCCTGCGGGTGACCGGCTTGGTCTGGAGACGGCAGCTCTGTACGCTCTCCAGGGGTGGTGGTGGAGAGTCCACGGGTGACCGACCCAGGCTTGAAGGTGGCAGCTGTCCCCTGCATGCACCCCACCAGCCATCAGGGAACCAAGGCAGGCTGGGGAAAGGCAGCAGGTAGCGCTGGAACAGCGCCCCCAATGGCAACCATCAGATACCCATAATCAGCACTGGCTAGAAGAACCAGTCTCACTTCAGAGAAATTGTGACCAATGTGAGGAGTGCCTGGGTCCTCAGTACCCATTGCCCAGAAGAACCCAGGAATATGTCAAGACAAAGATGCAAAAGGCAGTCTCTGGCCTCCAATCCAAACAGAGCAAGTCCAGGAGATGCAAATGCAGAAGAGATCGGGAGTCCCACAACTGAAGTTTCTGAGGTGATGGCAACTGAAGTAAAGAAACAACTTCAATAGGCTATAAAAGAAATTAGAACAGAAATACTAACTCAACTAAAAGAAGAAATGAAAAACATAATAAAAGAACTGCTACGCAACCCTAAAGGAGACATAGATGAAAAAATGGAGCACAGGAAAATGAGGGAAACCTTGAATGAGCAATACAAAAAAGATTTAGAATACATGAAACAGATTCAAAGAGATAACCAGAAAATCAAAAACTCCAGTGAAAGTTGGCAAAATCACTTGAAAGAAACTAAAGATAGACTTTCAAACCTTGAAGACAGGTTTGCAGCTTGTGATCATGAAAGGAACGATCTCTTAAAAATAATAAGGAACCTGGAAGTAACAATACAACAGCTGCAAGACAACCCAAAGAAACATAACTTAAGAATAAAAGGTGTGAGTGAAAAAGCAGGGGTCAGTACAAATGAAATTAAAAGCCTATTTACAGAAAAAATTTTAGAAAACTTCCCAAGCATGGGAAAAGGAAGTGACTTTCAGATAAGTGAAGCATATAGAACTCCAGCTAAGTATAACCAAAATAAATCTACACTCGGACATATAATAATCCAGATCCCAGAAATTCAACACAAGAACAGAATATTAAAAGCCGTTAGAGAAAAGAAACAGATCACCTACAAAGGAAAACCATCAGAATCACAACAGACTTCTCAACACAAACCAGCAGGTCAAGAAGAGCTTGGAGTGAAGTATTTCAAGCCCTGAAAGAAAACAACTTCCAACCCAGACTGATGTACCCTGCAAAACTGTCTTTCAGAATTAACGGAGAAACAAGATACTTTCACGACAAAGAACAACTAAAGGAATTTATGACCACCAAGTCAACCCTACAAAGAATACTGAAGGACATTTTAGAGAGAGATAAAAAAAGACCACAGCTCCAGAAACAGTGGCAGAGGGATATCGCCGAGTGGGGCAGACAATTGAGTAAAGAGGAAAAGTGGGCAGCCAACGGCAGGAAAGTGGCATGGCAGAGATGAGGCATGTTGGCCTGAACCATTAATGTAGATGGCCTCAGTCTGCCAATGGAAAGAAACACAGGCAGAGTGGATCAGGAGACAGGATCCATCAATATGCTTTATACAAGAAACACATTAAACTCTAAAGGGGGTTCATAGACTGAAAGTCAAAGGGGAGAGAACAATGCTGTATGTGACAGGGAACCAGAAAGAAGAGGGAGTAGCTTGCCCATTAGCTACATAGTGGACAAGAAAGATACGGCATTTTTATCCGATGGAAAGCTACTCAGCTATAAAGAAAAGTAACCTCAAGCCTCTTGTAGGTAAACGGATACAACTTAAGATCAAGTTCAGGGATGAAATGGCCCAGAGCCACATAGGTGAGCATCGTGTTATCTCCCTAGTACAAAAACAAACAAACGAAAAAACCAAACCAAACCAAAACAAAACAAAAAACTAAAGGAGTTAGTAAGATTCAAAATGCCCAATACATATTGTAAAAATGAAGTGGGAGGAAGTGTCTAAAAAGGGCAGGCAGTGACCATTGTTAATCTGTCATCAGGATTTGAGTCCTGTATTGTTTTCATTGAGCTGTTTAGTTTGGTCTTATTCTATTTTGGTTTGCCTAATTTTATTATATTTGATGGCATAGACAGCTATTTCAAAGATAACAAAACACATTATGATAGCCATTATTGATATCTGATCACCTTGTTTTGAAACCCTATATTGCTTTCATTGTTTTGTTTTGAGTGATTTTATCCTATCTTTGTTTGATTGTATTATGACTGATGATGTAAGTAACTGCTTAGAAGATAACATGAGGCATTATAGTAATCGGTGTGGTTTTACTATGTATTGCTTTCATTGTTTTGTTTTTCATTGGTTTTATCCTGTACTATTTTGTTTGATTGTATTGTGCCTGATGTTATGGGCAGTTATTTTGAAGATAACAAGAGGTATTATAAGGGGAAAGGAGGAAAGAAGGAAGGGAAAATGAAAAAGATACAAATTTGCATATAGGTATACATAAGATAGTTAAAATGACTGTACTACTAAATGCATTAGTTATTGAAAAAGAACAGTTAATACTCATATGATTAGATTAATTTTACATGTCTTTGTTAATCTAAACAACCCCTTTGAAGGTAATGATATGCAATATTACAACCACTGTCAAATTCCATTCATCTCACTTTGTAAGTCTATAATGGTATTGCATTGGATTAGTTGTTGTTTGTTTGTCTCTTTTGCTTTTTGTTTTTCTTTTCTGTGTCCATTTTCTCTTAAATAAAAAAAAATCATAAAAAACAAGACCGGGGGGGTGGGGAAATGTATCAGAGCAAAGAATACTCTTTAGTTGGGGAGAGGAAGCAAAGTGTCTGTACTTTGCCAGATCACAAACAGGCTTCAGAGCAAAAAGTTTGAACTCTCAGCCATACAAACAGTTGATTCGAGGAACAGTAGGTAAATTTCTACCTCTCAGCCTCTGTGGAAACTACCAAGTGTCATTTGCAGGTGGGAAGATACATGGAATGGGTTATCAGAGTTCACCACGCCCATGGACTTCTATAGTAGTTCTTATTTCTTCTGAGCACATGACAAAAGTTAAATTCTTCAACCAGTGGTGAAACACATCTTTTCTTACAATGGATACATTCTCTAATCAACTGAAATAATTAAAGCCACCTCTACTACAGCTGATGTGAAGATTTTGGCCACTGCCCAGCAATGGATTGGGGGTGTGCCCGGCACACTCCTCAGTATGCATCTGGAAGCTCTCCTTTCCTTTCAGCCTGGAGAGCCTGGGGCTGAGGAGGGCGGGGAGTCTGTATGGGCTAGAAGCACAGGGATGCATATCAATCACTGGGTTTGGGGGGGTGCGCAGATACACTGTCCCTTTATCCAGTTACTGTGTAGGCCTTGCCTGGGCCAGAGAAGAGAACTCTGTGCAGCCTAGACACTGTTACTAGCTTCAGAAGAACTGATGTTTGTGAGGTGCTTGACAGTTTACAGTCTTAGGGCATTTGTTTTTACTTTGCCAGGAGCTACGTTTTGATGGCTGATTTTGGACCTTCCCAGACATACCTTTCCAACAGACTAATTGATAAGGATGTGTAGAGTTTCTCTTCTGGCTCTATGATGAAATGGGCCTAGGAATCCCCAGAAATTCTCTGACCTTTTGCTGGCAGTAACTTCTGATGGCTGCTGCCATCTGAAGCTGGGAATTCCCTCGGTCCCATTTCTCTGTACACGTTTCCTCCCTCCCTACTCCTACCAACTTGGTTTAAACTGGTGTTTTATGTAACAAGATTTTGGAGACTATGCCCTATATTGGCAGGTCTGTTGATATTTTTGGTTATTACTGATGTTTTTATTGTTCATTTGATTTTGTCCCAGCTAAATACTTACTGTGTATTGTATTTCAACTCTTACTTTTGCTTTGCATCAGTTAACTTCACCAGCCTATGGCTGTTGGTCACAGAGGAGGCAAAGTCATTTTTATCCATTGTGACCAGATTCTCCATTAGAGACACCAGGATAGGCTGTACCTGCAACAGCCACTTGATGTCCCTTGATCTTCCATTTGTAAATCACAA
>RJWM01013502.1:41497-53260 GCA_004363535.1 Dasyprocta punctata
AGGGTATTTTCCTCAGCATGCTTGGTCCTCACTGAGTTTACATGCCTGTGTCCCAAGCATGTAAACTCAAACCCAGGCATGTAAACTCAAACATGCATCTGCCTGTCCATGCATATCTGCTTAACTAGCTTTTCCTTAGTACTGTGAGCATTTCAACTTCAATTACATATGTTACTTCTTGGCATAGAAACTGACAAAAATTCATGTTCTTTACAGAGCCTTGCACAATCTCTTGCATGTTTTTGCTCCTCCCTTCCACACTGGTCCCTGTCCCACTCACCGGCCAACGAGGAGACGACAGCAATGCTTCCTTTGCTCTGCTTTAGCATTGGCAAGGCGGCTACGGTCAGGACCACAAAACTGTGGAAGTTGATCTCCATGCTTTTGCGTACTATGTTGATCTCACCATGAAAAAAAGTCAAAGGATTGTAGAGGACGTGGTTGAGAATAAGCATGTCTAGTCCTCCTGCAGAAGATGGCTACATTGAGAGAAACGATCTAGGATTTGGTACCTTCCCATTTCTTCCCCTCAGGGCAAATTTCAGAGACAGACAGAGGAAAAGCAGCCTCACCCATAAGCTTTCCTGCTTCTGCAACGAATTCTTCTGCAAAGGTCATGTCTTCCATGCTGCCAGCGATGTAGTGTGCGGAGGCTGCTCCGAGCTCTAAGCAGCGGGATACCACCTGCAGCGTTACAACACAGCGGTGTCAGTCTTGCTGTAGGCTTTTGGGTGCAGTCTTTGAAGGAATTAGGGCTTAACTGAGAGGTTGCTCATGGCCCTGTTTAGATGAGAAATTGTGTGTGTGTGTTCACTGATCTCTCATAAACATTGTACTCTGAAACATTCCGAAATGTGGTACAGTTTAAATGGAGAAATCATTACTGTGTGAGGGTTCAAGCCCATGTTTTATGCTCATAGTGTTGGTGAATAGGTGTTTCTGGATGCACTATGGGTATGGACACTGTTTCCATGTGGGCAGCTCTAGGTTTGTGCATGTTAGGACTCACTAAACTCTGGAGTCCATGCACGGACATGTTATGGAGAGTCTGCATAGGCATGAGGATATGTATTCATCAGTAGGTGCTCGAGTTTAAAGTGTATGGCTAAATACTGATTCTGTGGATCAATGTACATGAGTGGGTATGAATGTGATCATATACAACTCAAGAATTTTGTGGCTGTACATGTGTGTGTGTATGTCTGTGTAGAGATGCATATTTTTATATTCCTGTGGATGGGTGTTTGAACCCGTATATGAGAATGCAAAATTTAAAGAACAAGAGGCAGAGAGGGAGAGAGAGGAGATGTACTAGCTTCTGTGTGAGTAATGGAAGAACCCATTGGGTGTGTGCAGGGACACAGATTTGTGGGTAAAGCACCCTTACCTTCTGAAGGGCTTCTTTTGACCTCGCTGTCACCACCACATGGGCTCCCATCTTTGCCAGATGATAAGCCATTTCTCTTCCAATCCCTTTGCTGGCCCCTGTGACAATCACCTTCTTTCCTTGGAGCATCTCTGGGGAACCCCAAAAAGAAGTGAGGACCACACTCAACTTGGAAGCACTGTTCTTTCTCCCTCCCATGATATGAGGAGTCTCATTTCACTTCCCAATTTTAAAGGTTATGAACCCAGATCAGTTTGTCTCAATAGTGTATGTCACCGAAGGAACAACTCATGTCACTTATAAACGCACTCTAGAGGGAGGTTTGGCTTGTTTGCTCAAAACCAAGGCTAGCTGCTGTCATTCCTAAAATCCTCCTTGTGCAGGATCATAAGGACAACGCCAGAAAGGATATGGTTCAGTTAAAATGCTGGCTTTCCTGATGTTTTGGGACTCATCAAATTTTGATCAGTTGAGAGACAATTTAAAAAGGAATCAAAACACATGTGTTCATAGAGATTCCAGGGTTTTCTCTCACTTCTACTTAGTCATCACCTCCAAGGTCCTGTTTTGTCTCCTGATCATCAGTCTTTCTGTTGAGGCCCATTTTCTGGCTGCCTTGTGAATTTGGGAAAATACATTCATTTCTGTAGAAAATTTGAATTACTCTTCATAAGGGTGCCAAGTAAAGTGTGGCCTATTTGGTAAGCTTTTGGTGGCACGATCACCCTCCCCATGTCCCTCCTGCCCACAGCCTGTGGTTGGAGAACACAGGGATGTCGTCCCACTTTCAGGTCCCGTCGCTTTCAGCAACTTTAGGAATCAGGAACACATCTTGATCCTTGGGAAAACTCTAGAGCCCCTGTGCTTTCTAACCTATTTTTACCAAAATGAGACACATCAGTACTCACCTGGTCTGAACTTCTCATTTGCAGAATAGTAGTAGTAGGCTAAGAAGACCATCAGAATGGGGAGGAGGTATTTTTTCAGAAAAGCCATCAGAAAGGGACCTGGCCCGAGGAGCCCTGTAGGACACACAGAGAGAACCTACAGAGCTTTCCACAACCTCCTAGGCAGGCAGCAGCCTCTGAATTGTGACATCAAGGACGGGGAGGCTGGAGTAGTCTCAGGCAGTGCTAGCCAATTTCCCTGTCAGAACAGCGATTGGCTTTGGGTGGGATCCCATTCGTCCCTGGCAGCCTGCGTGGTGGATTTCATAATGGACAATGTTTACTCCATCTCATTGAGCAAGAGGAGACTTCCAGATGGCCAAGCTCATGACTGTACAGGACTGGATTCCTGAGCATCCCTAGCTCATCTTCCTCTTAACACCATCTATGCCAGGGATCGATGGCCTTTCAAGGGTGGTTTGTCAAAGACAGAGAGAAGGAGAGAGAGTGCATGCGGGCTTCTGGGGAAATATGAGTAATAGCAACAAAGGCCAAATTCAAGCCCAATCTCACCCTCAGCACCACCCCCCAGTCGGAAGCAATTAAAAATAACAGCACAAGGCAGCAAAATAAGCTTGAGAAAAAAATACACGCAACTTGGAGGAAAAAAAAAATAAAAGCAAACAAACTCTATAAGCCCCACACTCAAACTCAGTGAAACAGTATTACAACATCAAAGAGAAGTTGCAATACAGGCAGAACCCAGATGGCGGGAAACCCAAGAACCAATTCAAGACTCCAGGCAAGTGCAACAGAATGTACACTTATTACTTTAACAGAGAATACAGAGAACATACGGGTGCCAAAACAAAAAAAGCAGTAAACTGTTAAGCTGGGTCATGTAAAAGCTGTAGCAGAATGAGAAGCATGGACAGGATGTGAGGAAAAAGAAATCTGGCGCTGGGGGAAAATTACCCAGCACTCTTGAAGCCAAACTAAAGTGCAGTGTCCACATCCCAGCTGAAGACAGACTGAATAATAGTATAAGGACTATGAGGAAACCCATAATGATTAGGAATTTATTATCAGGGAAATATAGGAATAACCACCTACTTGTGTGTCAAGGAATAATCCTCAGAGAAAGAAATTAGGATGTGTTGTTACTAAGTTTTTCAACTTAAAACCAACCTAGTAAATTATGAACTTGACCCCTAACACAAAGCAAGTCTTGAACTCTGCAAGTTTCAATAGAATAAAGGTAAATTCTTACACATGGGAATAAGACTGATCATCAATTATTTGGAGATGAAATGGGGGGTAGGATGAGGGAGGGCTGGAATTTATACAAAGTTAAGATAAATTGAGTTATGACCCTAAATACAGTATCTGGAAACATTCAGTGAATTTTCACTTTGGAGTAACAGAAAATAATTTTAAGACCCAGAGGAGATGAAACAATTTGTTAACAAAGGTCCACAGCTGTGAAGTTCAATTCCAGAAAGCAATGATGATTTGAGAACAGTGGAGAGCTAGACAGAGCTCCAGGTTCATGGAGGACAAAAATAGAATAAAGATAAAATTCACATGAAAATTAGATTACATATTGTTAGCACTGCAAGATACATTAGCATACTTTGTAATGAGAGAGTTTATGCAAACAAGACACATTATACACCAGGCTCCATTTTCATTCTTAGAGGAAGAAAGTGCAAGGATCATTCTCTAAACCCTGTACTATTAATAGTGAAGTTACAGGAAACAATGAAAGGGTTGCTTCTGAATATGATATTGCTGAAATGATAGAAAGAGGGTAGAATAGGGAAGTTTGTTGTCTGATCCCCCTAAAAGAGAAATAATTATAAAGGCCACTACAGAAAACATAAATTTAAAGAAGGCAAAAACATTATTGAGTAAGATAAAGTATAGGGTAAGAGAACACAAAATGAAATGATTGCTGATTTTTGACTCAATTAAATAAAGTCTGACATTGTGTATCCTCAAAGGACACCTTTAAACCCAACAACACTAACAGGTTAATAATTCAGTGACCTTGCAGCTAGGTCACGGCAATGAAAGCAGGAAAAGCATTCAGTAAAATCATTTGCATGGAATTAGATGGAAATTGTTGTGTAAAATGCATTTATGAGAAACAAATATACACACTATAATTGTAGAGATAAATTAAGTCTTAGTGCTTCTCAAACGTTTTGGTCTCAGGATTCCTTTATACCTTTAAAAATTATCATGGACCTCAAAGAACTTGTGCATATAACTTTTTCCTGCAGATACTGGTATTGATACATTAGAAATTAAAACTGAGGAATTTTTAAAACCCAAGAATACATAGCATACCTTCCACCAGCAGTCAGGGCAATGCCATTATCACATATCCTATAGCCTCTGGAAAAGTCAAATAATATCTTACTATGATTATGACAACAGTTCCAGCCTTTTAAACTCCTATGAGGAACTAGGGGACCCTTGGAGACAACATTTTGACTGTTATAAGCACCGAATGCCCTGCATGTCTATTTATATGACTAGTTCTTGCATTAGTTTGTCAGCTCCTGGAGGACATGCCTTATGTCTTTTTCATCTTTGCTTCTCTCCATTCCCCCAAGTCTTGTTCCAAAATAGGCATTCAACAAGCTTTTGCTGTTTTGGTTCAGTTTCTGAGAGACTGCAGCAGTAAGAAAATTGCCGTCTTTCTGGAGCCGGGTTTAATCCAGGGAAATCACTGGGATTCAGTATTCTGACCAGAACAAATCAAGCCCACCCCCAAACTCCTTTTTCTGGGATTCTCATCAAATTAAAACAAAACAAAACACCATGAAACAAAACAAAACATTAATATAAGAAAATTTGTTTCACCTAGCATCTGTTTCGTGCTACATTTTCCCAGATCCAGCCAAGTTTTTTCCCTGCCATAGCAAGAAAACTGACTGCTGGTTCCACTTCGGGCTGCCACTCCTCTGTCATGCCGTGATCACCTGCAGTCTCGAGCAGGTTGCCAGAGGACGTCTTTAACGTAGCCCCGTGGTTTGCAAGCACCAGCATGAAGCGGGCTCCTCCAACTGGGGGTGCACGGCAGAGGCCAGCCAGGACTCCTGTGTGATCATTTGATCATTCCCATCTGAATACGTGGACTCACAAACAAGCAGGGGTTGATGAGAGAGGACTGTGAGGCGTGGTCAGGTCTGGAGGGTGGAGAGGAGATGACAAAGTGTGTGAGGAGCAGCCAGGGAATTTCCATGTATTTGGTAGAAAGGAACACCTGTCATTCCCAAGGCAGCAGCTGTCACACTTTTCATGAATTTTTTGTAGCTTTGTTAAGAAAGTGCCTCTTTCGTTTTGGAAACTAGTCCTGCTGGAGACACAGTGGGTCACCTCAGAGTAAAAGGTTCAGAGGTTCTGCCTTCCCACGGGAGACGGGCACCAAGGTGTTGAAACTGGAGAGGTGCTGGTTTTGTATCAGAGTAGAAAATTCTCCTTTTCTCACCTGCCACCCTAGTTTTCCTCAGGTTTGAGTTTTGGAACTCATCAGTCTACTACAGCTGCCAAAATCTGCTTCCTGTGACAGGAAAAAATGGCCGTTTTATATAACTTCATCCAATAGCAGACTGTCCTCCTCCCTTTGTTTGTTCAATACTGGGGGATCGATCCCGGTGCCTCCTACACATAGGACAAGGGCTTTACCACTGTGCTCCCTCCCTTCTACCTCTCCTGAGGGAAGAAATCTTGTTTGTCAAACCTTCTGCATGACCCTACATCCCCTTGGACAGATTCCCTCATATGTTCACCTAGTGGCATCCCAGGGCTGAGAACACGAAGCAAGGCAGGATAAATTGCTCCACCTAGCGTGCCCAGCCCATGCAGCAGGAGCCCTGGTGGGCCACACACCTGGAATCAATTTGCCTGCAAGAGCTGGGCCTCCAGAGAAAGAAGGGACTGTCCTGTATGATCGGCTTGATCCCTCAGTGTGGCGGGGTCGTGGTGATGGTATGCCAGCTGCAGTTGGAGTTTTCCAGGATTTTCTCCTGACTGGGCTCTCAGGGGCTCATGTGATATACCATAGGACAGGGGACACACCACCATGGAAGCACAGCTCCTTGGAAGGTTTGCGGAAGTGGGTAGCACAGGGAGCTGTGGGCGTGCCCTCAGCACTGCGCACTCATTGCAGCTCCTCAAACATTCCATGGTGCTGGCCTGCTCAGCTTGCAGCAAGCCCATCAAGGTGGCAGGACAGTTGCAGCCAGGGAAATTTCTTAGGGTGCCAGTGACTTCAGCATTAGAGGTGCTTTACTTCCCTCTGGTGAGAAATAGGGCGGCCAGATTTAATAAGCAGAAATGTAGGATAGACAGTTAAAACAATGAACACTTGTAAAGGATTATCTATTTATCTATCTATCTCAACTATCAGGAGAGCCTCACTAATACACTGACACATTTATCATTGTTTATCTGGAGTTCAGATTTAACTGGATGTCCTGGGTTTTGTCGGACAAACAGAAGTGACACACACCAAGAAATCACAATTAAATGTGGTCAAAACATTCCTGGTCATAGCTACTAACAGCCATCTCCCCTACCATCCCCACAGTGAGGTCCAGCAGTCTGGCCACAGCCAATCCCTAAAGGGCCCCGAGTAGGAAAAATGGAAAAGGGTGTGTAGTACATGGTGACTGAGCAAAGATTCAACTAGTGACATTTATTTGGGGAGGCATTTTCCATGGGTCAGGCACAGTGAATGAAAAAGCAAATGATGTGCCCTCCAGGCCCTAGAAGAATACAGCATTGAAGGAAATGTGTGAAGCTCACTGCTGGACATGGGTGGTGTGACTGGAGTAAGGAAGCATCCATCCTGTGTGTGGGGTAGGCAAGTAGGAAAGGATGCCTGAAAGAGGTTGACCCTGCTCCATACTGAAATATGCGAGGAATGTTTCAGGCAACGGAGGGATGGTGAGAGTGATCTCTGTGTTGGGGAGGGGAGGGTTGGGTGGAGAACTTTCCATGCAGAGTGAGCCGTGAGAGAAAATAGAAGGAAATGTGAAAGAAAATGGCATGTTTGGGAATTGGCAAACAGCTCCATAGGACTGGATCATTGATTGCAAGTTGGGGTACATGCTGAGGAAGAACCCTGGAGAAGTCAGCAGGGATCACAGTTTTGAGAGTCTTTACTACTGGGGTTTGCCGTTCTGGCTTTTTATTTCCAGATATGAAGGCTCCACGCTCTGCAGCCTGTCTACCCCTACCCAGAACTCTGTCAGTGCACTGGCCCTATCTCTCTTCAGGGCTGATGCATAAAACTGTAGCCATCCTGTGCTCCAGGCTCATCTGTCCAGCTCACTGTCCCAGTCACGTGAGGCCCCTGCTGTGCCATTCAGGTGTGTCCTTGGCTCAGAGGGCATGCACCAAATACCAGCACACCCAACTATATAAATCAAATATTAACAGGTAGAAAAAAAATCAGATAAACACTAGTACAGTTGTAATTGGGAACCTCAATACTGCACTGTCACAAATAGGCAGATCAACTAGACAAAACAAATAAAGAAAGAAAGAAAGAAAGAAAGAAAGAACCAAACTTTTGAACAAATGGACTTAGTAGATGTCTACAGAGTTTTCCACCCAACTTCAGAATACACATTCTTCTCAGCTGCTCACAGAATGTTCTCCAAAACAGACCACATACTAACTTAAGTGAATGCAAGAGAATTGAACTCCCATACATATAATCAGACCATAGTGCAATGAAATTGGAAATCAATGGCAAGAGAAACCACAGGAGCTTCATAAACACATGGAAATTAAACAACATGTTCCTGAACAACCAACGGGTCACAGATGAAATTAAACAAGACATTAGTTCCTGCAGTTAAACAATAATACCAATACAACATACCAGAACTTATGGGACACAATGAAAGCAGTATTATAAAGGAAATTTATAGTGGTGAATTACCTTATCAGGAAAACAATGAGATCAAATAAACAATCTAATGTTGGACCTCAAGCTTCTAGAAAAAAAAGAGCAAGTCAAGCCCAAAGCTTATATGAGGGAGGAAATTATGAAGATCAAAGTAGAAATTAATGCAATGGAGACTAAGAAAACAATACAAGGAATCAATGAATAAAACAGTTGGTCCCTTGAAAGATTAAATAACATTGACAAACCCTTAGCCAACCATATTAAAAAAAGAATAGATTAAAGTCTGTGCATAAGGAATGAAAACTGTGAAATTACAATAGATCTTGCAGAAATCCAGATCATCAATACCTACTTTAAGGGCCTACATTCTAATCAGGTGGAAAACACAAAAGAAATAGACAGATTCCTAGATACATATAAATTACCAAAGCTGAATCAAGAAGATTTAAAAATTCTGAATAAACCAATCAGTCAATAATATTGAAGATGTAATTAAAAACCTACCAACAAAGAAAAGCTCAGGCCCTGACATACAAGAAATTCTATAAGAAACTTAGAGGAGACCTAATAGCATTACTTTTCAAACTCTTGAATGAAGTCAAAAGGGAAGCAGTACTCCCAAATTCATTACTGAAAGCAAGCATTACCCTGATACCTAAACCAGAGAAGCATCCAACCAAAAAAAGAACTACAGGTTAGTTTCCCTAATGAACAGAGATGCAAAAATCCTCAGTAAGATACTGCCAAACAGAATGCAGCAAATCATCAAAAAGATTATACACCATGACAAAGTAGGATGCATCCCAGGATGCAGGGATGGTTCAACATATGCAAATCAATAAATGTAATATACCATATTAACAGAACCAAGGGCAAAAATCATATGCTCATCTCAATAGATGCAGAAAAAGTGTTTGACAAAGTCCAATGCCCATTCATGATAAAAACCCTACAGAAAACTGGAATAAATGATCTTTATCTCAATGTGATAAAACCCTTCTATGACAAACCAACAGCCAACATCATATTAAATGGACAAAAACTAAAAGCTTTCACTCTAAAATCAGGAATAAGACAAGGATGTCTAATATCACTACTCTTATTGGATATAGTTCTGGAAACATTAGAGCAATTAGACAAGAGAGAGAAATAAAAGGAATAAGGATAGGAAAGGAAGAAGTTAAATTGTCATTTTTTGCAGATGACATGATACTCTACATAGAAGATCCCAAAAACTCCACCAAAAGACTTCTAGATTTAACAACCAGATTCAGCACTGTAGCTGAATAGAAAGTCAACAATCAAAAATCAGTAGCATTCTTGTATACAAGTAACTGTCTCACTGAGGGAGAAATTAAGGAAACAAAATCTTTCACAATAGCTTCCAAAATAATGAAATACCTAGGAATCAGTCAAATGAAGGAAATGAAAGATTTTTTACGTTGAAAACTACAGTGCTCTGAAAAAGAAGTTCCAAGAGGCTATTAGAAAATGGAAAGATAGCCCTTGCTTTGGGTAGGAAGAATCAATATAGTGAAAATGGCCATACTTCCAAAGTTGTTATACAGATTTAATGCAATCCTGATCAAAATACCAGTAGTATACCCCCACAGAATTAGAGAAAACAGTCCTAAGACTCATTTGGAACCAGAAGTGACCTAGAATAGCAAAAGAAATTCTGGGCAACAAAAGCAAGGCAGGGGGCATCATAATCCTTGACTTGAAATTATACTACAAAATTATACTAGAAAGCTACTGTGATAAAAACAGCATGGTACTGGCAAAACAAAACAAAACAAAATACCCCAGATCCAAAGATCAATAGAACAGATTAAGAAATGCAGAAACAACTCCAAACACACTCAGTCATCTTATCTTTGGCAAAGGGGCCAAAAACCTTCACTGAAAGAAAGACAGTCTCTTTAATAAATGGTGCTGGAAAAACTGGCTTTCCACATGCTCAACATTAAAACTAGACCCATATCTTTCAACATGCACTAAACTAAAATCAAAATAGATCAAAGATCTAAATATTAAAACAAACACTAAGTCTTCTGGGAGATAGAATAGGTAGAACTCTTGAAGACACTGGCATAGGCAGAGATTTATGAAGAAAACTTTGATCACACAGGAACTATCACAAAGAAGCAAAAGTGGGATCTCATCTTACTAAAAATTTTTTGCATAGTGAGAGAAACCACCAACAGAGTGAAGGGACAATACACAGTATGGGGGAAAGTCTTTTTCAGCTGCTCCTCAGACAAAGCACTAATATCTAGAATATATAAAGAGCTAAAAAAAATCAGGCCCCCCCAAATTAAAAAACTCAATCCAAAAATGGGCATCTGAAATGAATACACATTTCTCAGATGAAGAAGTAGAAATGGCAAATGAATATATAAACAATATTCAAAATCACTGGTCATTTGAGAGATGCAAATTAAAACAGTGCTGAAATTCCATCTCCAGAAAGAATGGCTATTATCAACAAATCAACCAATAACAAATGCTGGTGGAGCACTGGGGAAAAAGGAACTCTTTCCTACTGTTGATAGGGTGTAGACTGGTGCAACCACTGTGGAAGTCAATGTGGAGATTCCTCAAATAACTGAAACTGGAAGTTCCATTCAACCCAGCTATTCCCCTTCTTGGTATCTTCCTGAAAGAATTAAAAGCATCATGCCACAGTGATGAGTGCATAGCCATGTTTATAGTGGCACAGTTAAATCTTGGATGCAGCCCAAATGCCCATCAACTGATGAATGGATTTTTTTTATATATAATGGAACACTACTCTGCTATAAAGAAGTATAAGCTTTCTAGCTAAATGGACGCATCTTGAAACCATATTCTTAAGTGAAATATACTGGACAGACATGTTTAAATACCACATTGTTTCTCTGGTGTGAGAAACCAAAAGTGTAAATAAAGACCAAAATATATAATGGGAAATGGGAAGAAAATGTTGAAATGAGAAGGGGAACAAAGGAGAGGAGGGGGAAAGGGAGAAAGAAACAAGAAAAAATGAATAGAAGGGGAAAAAGGAAACCAAACTTTTGTAAATAAGGAGAGGAAGAGGTTGACAGCAGGGGAGGGGAATGCAAAAAAAAAAAAAAAAAAAAAAAAAAAAAAAAAAAAAAAAAAAAAAAAAAAAAAAAAAAAAAAAAAACAAAAAACAAAAAAACAAAAAACCAAAAAAACAATAAGATACATCATGTACTGGTACAAATTCCCTATTGAATACTATCATTATGTTTTTCTAAAATGTACCAGTAAGAAAAAGAAAACTACATTTTCACAAAAAAGGAAAATCATTGCATTTTAAATGTATAATTCAATGATTTTCATTAACTTGCACCATTGAGATACTATCACCACAGTCCAATTTTAGAACATTTCCGTCACCACCAAAGGATCGCTTGTGCCCATTTTCAGTTATCCTTGATTCCCTGAGACAAATCAATCATCCACTTTCTCTATGGCTTTGCCTTTTCTGGACATTCCTTACTTGTAGAACCACGTAATCTGTGTCCTTTTCTGTTTGACTTCTTTCTTTCTTT
>RJWM01013503.1:0-53043 GCA_004363535.1 Dasyprocta punctata
TCTTACATGTCTATATCTGTCAATATCCCCAACCCCTAGGAAGGTAACGATATGCAATATTGTAACTACTGCCAAACTTCAACCACCTCAGTGTGTAAACCTACAATGTTATCGTATCAGATCTGTTGTTGTTGTTTGTCTGTCTTTTTTGACTTTTATTTCTAGCTTCTGTATCTATTTTCTCTTAAATAAAAAAAATTTTATTCATTAAAAAAAAACCAACTCTGTATTAATAAATGTGAACATGGCAGTTTTCCTAGGAAGCAAAATGTACTACTTTCACAAATACATATTTAATATTTTAAAGCTAATATGAAGAAATATTTGCAAATCATATACCAGATAACAAACTTGTATCTAGAATACGTAACGAACTCTCACACATATAAACTAACCCAGTTGTTAGTGAACTAAGGATCTGAAAAAACATTTCTCTGAGAGAAGACATACAAATGGTCAGTAAGTATATGAAAAGGAACAAAGCAAATCAAAACACAATGACGTATCATTTCACATCTACTGAGACAGCTCTAAACAAAGACAGTAAGTCCAGGCACAGTGATGTATATTGGTAATTCCAGGATTTGGGCAGCTGAGGAAGGAGGATCACAAGTTCAAGTCCCACGTGGGCAACTTAGCAAGATCCTGTCTCAAAGTGACAAATACAAAGGACTGGGGATGCAGCTCTGTGTGATGACCAACGGGTTCAATTCCCAGTAAAGGAGACAGAAGGGAGAGATGGTGAAGATACTCAAAATAGAGGTTGTGAAAATTCTAGCCCTCATATGCTGTCTGTGGAGATGTAAAATGGGGCTGCCGCTGTGGAAAGAGTCTGACACCTTCCCAAAAGGCTCAACAGTTTCACCTTCCACATGAAGACAAAAACATCTATCTGTATAAAAACTAGTCAATGAATACTCATGGCATTGTTTTTTGTTTCAATTTGGTTTGGTTTTTTGAGGCAGGGTCTTGGAATGTAGTTCAAGCTAGCTTTGCACTCACTATGTGTCCTCCTCCCTCAGCCTGCCAAACGCTGGGATTCAGGCATATACCACCATGCCTGGAAGCATCATCATCACCCTTTTTTTTTTTTTTTTTTTTGGGTACCGGGGATCAAACTCATGACCCTGCGCTTGCCAGGCAGGCGCTTCTGCTGCTAAGCTAAATCCCCAGCCCCTAGCATCATTATTTTTATTTATTTATTTATTTTTTGGTGGCACTGGGGATCAAACTCACAACTTCACGCCTGCTAGGCAGGTGCTTAAGCCACTGAGCCAAACTCCTGGCCCTAGTCTTTCGAGGCAGGGTTGCACTATGTAGCTCAGACCGGCCTTGCGCTCACGTCGTAGCCCAAGCCAGCCTTGAACTCACAACACTCCGCCTACCTCAGTCTCCCGAGTGCTGGGATTAAAGGCGTGTGCCACCACGCCTGGCTGCATCATTATTTTTATTTTTAATAGCTCCAAAAGTATAAGGAATTCAAACTTTCTCATCTGATAAACTGATAACCATACAGTGAAATATCTTTTGGGAATAAAGCTAAATAAAGCACTGATGTTACCAAATGGATGAAATCTGAAAACATTATGCAAACTGGTGAAAAAAACGTAATCAGTCAGGGATTTAGCTCAGCAGCACAAGCGCTTGACTGACAAGTGTGAGCTCATGAATTTGATCCCTGGTCCAAAAAAACAAAAGCAAAAACCTAATCAAAATGACTATATATGTTTTCTTTTATATGAAATGTCCAGAACAACAAATCTGTAAGACAGCAGTCATTACTTAAGGCCTGGGAGAAAGGTAATGTTTGGGAGATGAAACTGGAGAATGACTGCTCCTTGACACATGGTTATTTTGCTAACACTGTGGTGACAGCCAATTCTGTCAGTTCACTAAAAAACACTTTACTCTCTAGATCAGTGGTGATGAACCTATGGCACACCTGCTATAGCCAGCTATTTGTTACCAGTGAAAACTCTAAAAGCTTCCCCACCACTGCTCTAGATGGACAAAATAGTACATAAACATTTCAAAGTAGTTTACTTAACTTTATAGTAAGTCCCTGACTTTTTCGAACATTTGAGTTGCAAACTTTCACAGGTGTGCTGTGTAAGACTCACTCTGTCAGATACGAACAAATCCAACTTACAAACATTCTCTTGGAACAGAACCCAATCATAAGTCAGGGACTTCCTGTATTTTTTACTTTATTACTATTATTATTTGCAGTACTGGGGATTGAACCAAGAGCCTTGGGCATGCAAGCCTTGAGCAACAACCTCAGTCCAATGTATGTTTGTTTGTTTGTTTGTTTGTTTTTGCGGTACTGGGGCTTGAACTCACAACCCTGAGTCTGCCTGGCAGGTGCTTAAGCCACTGAGCCAAACTCCTAGCCCTATTTTTTTGACACAGGGTCTCACTATGCAGTTCAGTCTGGCCTGGCTCATTTGGTAGCCCAGGCTGGTCCTGAACTCACAACATTCCTCCTACCTCAGCCTCCCCAGCAACTCAAAGAATTCTATTTACCCTATCTTGGAGGTGTAACCGCTCTTTTAAAATAACTAACATATGTGGTGGCGCATTGCCTTTAATCTCAGCACTCGGGAGGCTGAGGTAGGTGGGGGGTAGGTGGAGCATTGTGAGTTCAAGGCCGGCTTGTGCTAAAAACGTGAGCAAGGCCGGCCTGAACTATATAGTGTGACCTTGCCTCAAAAAAAGTAGGGCCAGGAGTTTGGCTTAGTGGCTTAAGCACCTGTCTGGCAGGTGCGAGGTTGTGAGCTCAATCCCCGGTACCAACCAAAAAATAAAATAAAATAAAATAAAATAAAATAACTAACATAAATTCAGTCACCTGCTGCAGCTCACTCCACTCAGACAATAAAAGCATGGATTTCCTGCCACACTTTCCAGACCATTCCAAATGAGTGCAGTGTGACCTCATTGAACTAAACACTCAACTGCTCTGAATACCTGAACTCTGAGTAGTTTTAAAAGAAGGAATTTAAGATTGCTGAATTAGTAAGTGTAGGTTTAACTTTTCAGAATTCCATGTCACCTTCAATGTAGTCCTCTTTTCCTTCTGAGTAAGCGCCAAATTCCTGGTGCTTAAATTCATTTCTGAGAATCTACTAGGTTTCTATGATTAGTGATGAAGCCAAGTTTGAAAAGCAGAGTTTCCCAAAAGGAAATAGTGTACAGAGACAGTACACAAAACGTAAATCTGTTACACCATGATTAACATCCTAGCCTAATAATGGCTCCATGGCTTTTTTGTGTGTGTGTCTTTTTGAGACAGGGTCTCACTGTGCAGTTTGGGCTGGCCTTGAACTCACTTTGTAGCTCAGGCTGGTCTCAACTCGCAATGATTCTCCTGCCACAACCTCCCGAGTGCTGGAATTACAGGTCTACACCACCACACCTGGCACTCCATGCTGTTTTTATGGTCAACCTGAACTCCCTCAACAGGACACAAAGGGCCACTCCCGAACTCTGTTTTCTCTCCTGACCTCATTTCCTTGCTCTCCTCCTCCATATCATGCTCCTCCTGCCTCACTGGAAGGCACGGGACAAGCAGCTGTCTTCCCCTGACCCTCTGGTCAAGGCTGTGCACTTCTCCAATGGTTCGCTCCCTATTTTATGACTATCTGACCCCATTTTATGTTTTACTTGTCTTGACCACTATACTCCAAGACCTCCTTAAACACCATGACTGCATCTTTTTTATGCTTTCAAGAAAAATTAATACCTTTTAAAACAGACATACGTGTGAGAGGGAGTAATCTTGTTTCTTTATTTCTATCACTCACTGAAATCCCTAGGAAAAACATTTAATAAATGTTTGTTGAATGAACTGAGTAGGGTATTTAAATTGGGTAGACCACAAAAGACAGAAAAGTGGCAAAGGAAAGAGAAGAACTAAGATTGTCCTAATTTATACAAAGGACAGGACAGGAATGGGGAAGACCTGTTACGGGAAAATGAAGAAATTTGTTTTTAAAAATACCCTGTATATGACATGTTGTGAGGGGAGGGACGCGATCTCATTTTAAAAATGGTTTAAGAGGTAATGAATGCTACAATAAATTACATCAACATAGAAAATAAACCCAAAGTTTAATAATTCAAATACTTTTTGTCTTTGAAATACTGTATTTAAAAGGCATATCCTAAGTAGTTGAATCTGAACAATCAAGTCATCTTACTACACGCCACCCAGACCTCCCCTTGAAAGTCATCTCTCATACAACCTTTCATCTTCACACTACTAAAATTATAGTACAGGGCCAGGGGTTTAGCTCAGCAACACAAGCACCTGCCTGGCAAGTGCAAGGTCATGAGTTTGATCCCCAGTACCAAAAAATAAAAAAATAAAATAAAATTATAGTACATCATCTTTTTTTTTTTTTTCTCTTTAAAGATAGGCTTTGCAGCCAGGCGTGGTGGCACACGCCTTTAATCCCAGCACTCGGGAGGCTGAGGTAGGAGGAGCCTTGTGAGTTTGAGGCCCGCTTGGGCTACAACGTGAGCGCAAAGCCGGCCTGTGCTACACAGTTCGAGTCTGCCTCAAAAAATCAGGGCCAGGAGTTTGGCTCAGTGACTTAAGCGCCTGTCTGGCAGGCGCGAGGTTGTGAGTTCAATTCCCGGTGCCGGGAAAAAAAAAAAAAAGATAGGCTTTGCTATGTAGTTAGGCTGTCCTGACTTACTATATAGCCCAGGGTGCTTGAACTCATGGCGATCCTCCTGCCTCGGCTTCCCAAGTGCTGGGATTACAGGCATGTGTCACCATACCCCATTCACACTGACTTTTTTTTTTTTTTTTGGTATTGGGGATGGAACTCACAACCTTGCACCTGCCAGGCAGGTGCTTATGCCACTGAGCTAAATCCCTGGCCATACTGACATTTTTAAAGAACAAAAATTGCCCCATAATTTAAATCGCTGAGAAGTACTGTATTATTAAAAAAAGGAAAACCCTCTGCTATAGTACATTTTTTTATTTCCAAAACTATCATAAAAACTGTCAGCAGATGACTGAAGTACATATATTTAAGTGCTTTTCCAGTAAGAACAATCTGCTGTGGCCCAGTTTCATCATAATGAAACACAGAATTTGGAGATGATGACGCTGCACACGAACAAAAACACAGCTGTGTGCCGCTTCAGTAATTCATTTCTCCGAAGCGTGACTCCAGCACCAATGGTACACTCAGTGCTGCACTGGGCACAGTGAGGAAGACTGAAGGGATGAGTCAGCACATGAGGAGAAGAGTGGGTAAAATCTTTAAAATACCATCTTAGGTGTATTTTGAATATAAAGATCAGCCACTGTTTTCAATGAGTTTTAAGACTATTTCTAGCTTAAACATGGTCTCAGGAACAAAACATTGTAATACTATCTTCCTAAAGTTCTGTCTCACTGCATGGAGACATCTTCTTAATGAAGCATAGACAAGAAAACCAAGTCTTTATTAACCCTGTTTTGGTCCAGTAGAACCGAAACAGAGTTCTAACAGGTGATGGTAGGAACACGTTACGGTCAATTCAAACAATGCTACCACCTGAGGGTTTTTACTCTAATTCTCTGGGCAGTGAGGATTTAACTGCTAAAACAGTTTAAACTTCTACAGTAAAAAACAAAATACCTACCACAAAACTTTAATGTCAACTAAGTTCTGACCTAAGTCTCTTTCTCCTTCAATAATATGCTGCTCCCAAGCACCACAGAGACAGAACGTGAAATACTGGTGTGCCTAGCGCATCCATTAGTGGCGAGCAAATCACCGACCCTATCGCAAATATTTATCTCATTGAGAAAGTACAAATAAACAAGTCTGTGCAATTCAAAAACATTAAGTCTTGTACAAAGATAAATGTGGCAAGCCTCGGCTCTTTTTACTTTATAAATTGTCCTGGTGGTTTTCGTTACCTCTTCTTTGAGTGCGTGTTTCCTCTGTTCCAAACAGATCTCTTTAGCTCTCATCATCTGTAAAGTCTCTTTGGAAACTGCATACTGGAGCTTTTCCATTCGCTCAGCGGCCGCTGCCCATGATGCCTTACCAAATTTCTTCTGATCTGCTCTCATCCGATCGTAGACAGCTATTAATTTTAATTTTTGAAGACATTAAGACATAAAACAATTTGATGCCAAAGAATCTTAGATTTCACTGACCACATGTAAGTTTTACCTCTACAATAAATCACCTATATAACATTTCTAAAATATAACTCAAATGTAGCATACATCTCTCCAATATCTCAGTTCATCCTCAGAAATAATTCTGTTCTGCAGATGAAAGTGAACTGTCCAAATAGTTCAGAATGTTTTTAGAAGTACTTGTATATACTTACTGTTATTAACTTCCAAAACATTTTATAAAAAATTATTCTGTGAAGACTTTATGCTTTCTTCTAAATATATTAACTGAAATAACTCAAGATTAAAAACACTCAATCGGGCACACAGTAGCACATGCCTTTAATCCCAGCACTCAGGAGGCTGAGGCAGGAGGACTACTGCAAGTTCAAGGACAGCCTGAGCTACATAGTGAGTTCAAGGCCAGACTGAACTGTATAATGAGACTCTCAAAACAATCAAACAAACACAACCAACACTCAGATCCACGTTCCAGCTGTTATCACTCTGTATTCCCCAACACAGTAACATGATACAGAGAGAAATAAATCAGGTATCACCATGGCACTCATCACCATTATGCCCAACTATACTTTAATAACTGACGACACTTCAATTAACATAAAAGAAATAGGGAGTTAGTACCAAATGGGACACATTCACTGGTAATTTATATTTTCTGAAGTAATCACTTTTGTACTGCTACTATGCCCTAACCAATCTTTTACAAGAAAGTACAGTTCAGGAACCTTTTAAAAAATGCACCTCTTTTAACAATAATGCACGTATGTGCTTACAAACTGAAATGCACAACTAGTTCCTTGTGCTCAGCTCTCTCCCACATCGACAGCACCAACTGCCCAAATGTAACTAAATTTTAGCCAGTTTCAGTGGATACATTCCATTGAGGACTACTGCTGTTTCCTGATTTATAGTCTTTAAAAGAATCATGTGTCCATGATGAATGAATGTCATCATTATGTACGGCAAACAGATACTAACACACACTTACACATCATCTCCTCCATACTGTGCCTTCCAACATCTCTGGATGAAACATTCTTATAGCTCATTATTGTTCATTTACTTGAAATTTTTAAATAAGTCAAGATTTTGAAGGTATTAGCCGGGCGTGGTGGCACACGCCTATAATCCTAACACTCAGAAGGGTGAAGCAGGAGGATCATTGTGAATTCAAGACCAGCCTGGGCTACAAAGTGAGTTCAAGGCCAGCCTCAACTGCATGGTGAGACCCTATCTCAAAAAAAAAATAGGGCCAAGGATTGAGCTCAGTGACCTAAGTGCCTGCCTGGCAGGCGCCAGGTTGTGAGCTTGATCCCCTGTACCAAAAAAAATAAAAAAATTAAAAAAAATGGAAGGTATTAAAATTTGTATGTGGAATGTGTGGAATATCCCTAGAAAAGTACTAAAATATCCCTAAACCACTTCTCTCCCATTGCTGACAAGAATGAATGTTCTTACAATCATTAATACTATTAGGGCAAAAATCCTGCTACTATAATGATATATACATCATTATACTATTGTTTAAAAAATCTCTGAGGATGACAGAATCATGGTGCTTACAAGGTAGCAGGTTACATCTATTTTTAAAAATCTATTTTTAAAACATAACATTCTAACACACATCTTACCAGAAATATTTAAGGTATTTAAGGTAGGAAGTTTTTTTGGTTTGCTTTGTTTTTAATTTGTTTTTGAGACAGGGTCTCCCTATGCAGTTTGAACTGGACTTGAATTCACTAGGTAGCAAGCTGGTCTCAAACTCCAAGTGATTCTCCTGCTTCAACCTCCCGAGTGCCAGGATTACACATGTACATCACCAACCTGCCTAAGTTGGTGTTTTTAAAAGGTAAAGTATAACATACTAAAGTTAGGTGACATCTAGGCTTTGTAGAAGAAAAATATAAAGGCCTGTTTTACTTCTTCTCTAAAGAGAAAACAAAAATTGCTCTCTGAGACATAAGGAAGGCCATCACTCTCTCAAGTTTAAAGTCCTGCAGAGGTCTGTCACTCTGTTTCTCCTACATGGGAGGGCAGGAACAAGCTCAGAAAGGGAAAGCAAAAAAGTCACATTAGCTATCTCTTCTTATTCAGGGCCAACTCCTTCTTGCTAGGAGAAAATAACTAGAACTAAGATATCAAATCCTAAAATGATTTTGATGAAACATGTAATCCTAGAATGATATTCATCATATAGAAAAACACTGTCTGAAATTGGAGAAGCAAGTTATAAATAAGAGCAACTTTTTAAACTGCTTATGCAGACTCAGAACCAATTACGAACTATATATGAAGATAGCACTTATTCAATAAGTCCTAGATGGAAAGGGACTGACAGACAAGAGAGACATCAGGTTTTTCCTAGTAATATTTATAATAATTTGTACTGACAATACAAAGGCCTTTTAAAAAAATTAAGAGACTATATCTACAAAGCAGACTCTACAAATCACACAGCTATCATAAAGGCAGTCTACAGTAGATCAAAATATATTTAAAGTTGCTTAAAAGATGTGATTCTTTATATAATAGTGTTTTTTTCTTTATGTTTTATTTTTAAAATTAACATATAGCACTATGGTAAGTACCTAGGATTGAAGGGTCAGATGTAAATGCATCGTTAACTCTGCAGAATCATTTTCTAGGGTGACTACACGACTATGCACTCCCATCAGCAGGACAGGAAGAGTCCTGGCAATCCATCTTTACTATCTCTTGGCATTGTTAGTGTTTTTATTTTAGCCATTTCACTATGTGCACAGTGGCACCCAGTTCATTAAGGTTTTAATCTGCATTTCCACAATGAGTAATGAGGTTGCACTTCTTTTTCTATGCTTATTTGCTGCTTTCTCATCTGTTAACTGGATTGTCATCATCCTTCAGTTTAGAATTCTTCATATATCCTTGATACAAGGTGTTCTTTTTGGGAGGAGGGTCTGATATGTGATTTGCATATTCTCTTGTATCATTTCTCTTGACATGACCTGGCAGAGTAAACTTCAATGAAACCCATTTTATTAAGTTTCCTGTTTCCTGTTTTTAATCTGGACTTTTTAGTCTGGACTTTTTATCATTTTTTTTTAATGTTTTTTCTCCTTTGTGTCATTACTAAGACTTCTCTACCTAACTTTAGGTTAAACTTACATAACTCTAGGAAACATGTTTCCTTCTGAAATTTTATATTTTATTTATATATCTCGATCTATGATTTATTCTGATCTCAAAGGTTTGAGATTTACATTACATTTCATTTTTTTGCACACAGATGGCCAACTGTCTGAATATCATTTATTGTTTCTTCTTACTTGCCTTAATCAAAGATTAAGTGATTAAATTCGTATCTATTTCCATGTCCTCCATTCTCTTCCATGGAATTAAAAGAAGACTAAGCATATGTATATATATACCTACAAGGACTCAGATGATGCATCTTAATTTGCTAAGAGTGGTCTCTAACTACTGGGATGAGTGATCTTTATGTGCTTTTCTGTATAAGCCTTCTGAACATAAAGTACTACTTCAGCATTCAGATCCAAAAATGCCTAACAAGAAAAATTTTACCGGAAAACTTACCTTTTTGAGCTTTAGCTGTTATTTCAAAATATTTGACAGTAAGATCCTGAATAGACAATACAGCCATGTGAGCCTTCCGCTGCCAATCAGCATCTTCTTTTTGTAGACTCTCAATTCTTCGGGGTCCCAGATAATCATTCTCCATAGATATCTTTACAGAAAAAATGTGGAAAAGTTTATTTCTAACCAGGCTGTGGTGGTGCATGCCTATAGTCACAGCTACTTGGGAAGTTGAGGCAGGAAGATCATCAAATTTGAGTCACTCTGGGTAATGTAGTGACAGCCTGTTTCAAAAATACAATTTAAACAAGGGTTGGGCATGATTCTTGACGGGGGGCCGCAACGTAAGTGAAGACAGCATTTTTAACAAATAGTATTGGGAAACTTGGCTATCCATATGCAGAAGCCTGAAACTAGCTTCACCAGGCAGGGAGCAGGGAACCACTCAGAATGTATGAAAGACCCAAATGTAAGTACTGCAATTCCGAAACTGCCAGAAGAAAATATAGAGGAAACATTTCAAGATATGAGGCACAAGCACAGCAGGGTGTGGGGGCACTCGCTTGCCACTCCAGCACTGGGGGAGGTTGAGGCAGAAGGATCACAAGATCAAGCCCAGCCTAGGCAATTTAACGACTTAATAAGATGCTGTCTCAAAATAAGAGATAAAAAGGAGAGGGCTAAAGGAAGGGAAAGGAAATAGAAAAAAAAAAATCAAGTTATACCATGTACAGTTACAAACTCTCTATGATGAATACGAACATTATAAATACCTGAAATGTACCAATAAAAAATTACTTTTAAAAAAATTTAAATAAAAAAAAAAACACAGCCAGGGGACAGAGCCTGTGCAAAGGCCCTGCGGGGTTCAATTCCTAGTAGGGGGCAGGGATGGTGGGGGGCAGGGGGGAATACACAGGGGTAGTAATTTGCCAATGAGGACTCCTAAAGTTAAAGAAGTAACAAGCATCAACAAATACGGTTACTCTACATCCAAGTCAAAATCTGTACCGCAAAAGACACAGAGTGAAGAGACAGTCTACTGAGTGCGAGAAAATCTCTGCTGGATACCCTTCCAACAGATGAATTAATATCCAGAATATATAAGTAACTCAAAAAACACAAATGGCCTCTATGTACAATCACTTCAAAATCTCTAGCCTCAAGCAAATGCAAATCAAAACTATGCTGAGATTCATTCTCACCCAAGGCAGATGGGCTATCATCAATAACACACAAAAAGGGGCGGGGATACAGCTCAGCGGCACAGCGCCTGCCTGGCCAGCAGAGTCCCGAGTTCAATTCCAAGCACACTCCCCCCACCCCAAAATAAGCCAGGTGTGGTGGCTCACACTGTCCCCCAGCACTCGGAAGTCTGAGGCCAGCACAGGTTACACAGCAAATGTGAGGCCAACCTGAATTACACAGTGAAGACTCTACTCCCACCAAAAAAAGATACAAAAAAGCACTGAATGCTGACAAGGATGCAGGGGAAAGGGGAGCCTTTCCACACTGCTGATGGAAATGTAAAATTAGTACAGCCACTATGAAAATCCGTACGGAGGTTCATCAAGAAACTAAAAATATGCCATGACCAGGAGTGGCACACACTTGTAATCCTACCACTCAGAAGGCTGAAGCAGGAAGATCTTCGTGAGCACAAGGTCATCCTGGGCTACATGGTAAGTGCAAGGCCAGTTGGACTACACAGCAAGACCCATCTTTAAAAACAAGCCAGGTGTGGCAGCTCACATCTATAATTCCACACTCGGAAGGCCAAGGTAGGAGGATTATTCCAAATTTGAGACCAGGTACAAGGTAAGCTGAAGGCCAACTTGAACTTTATAGTCAGACCCTGTCTCAAAAAGACCCCCCCCCAAAAAAAACCACACCTAAAAATATAACTACCTTTTGATCTAACTAACTATACCACTCCTTTGAACACATCTGAAGGAATTAAAGTGTAAATTATACTACAAACAGTTGCATAATGCAAAATAACCAGGACATGGAATCTGCCCACGTGCCCAGCAATGGGTGAGTGGATAAAGAAAATGTGCTACAAACGTACAGCACAGTAGTCAGCCATAAAGTACAATGTCATCGCAGGAACAGGGATGGAAAGAAGATCGTTATATGAAGATAGACAGACATGGATGGTGTTCATCATTTGTTTTCCCCAAGATAGAACAGGGCGAGGAAAGAGGGTATGAGAAGAAAGGGAGGAGGAGGGTTGAGAGGAGACAGGAAAGTAGTAGTAGTTTTTTTCTTTTGTTCATTCCCCAAACATTTATTGAAGGTTTAAGTGCCAGGTATCAAGCTTGGTGCTAAAATAAAGAATAATACTTGTTATATGCCATATTCTATGGAACCTATTGATTTAAAAACAAGTGAATTAACAAGAATATTTGACACAAACCTGTTTTTTGTCCCCCCTTCTCTGACCTCCTGTCCTCCCCTCCTACTCAATAAACACACAAGGGTTACATACCAAAATGTTAAGTATGATTATTTTGGAGTATTAAGATAGTGAGCAATTTATTTCTTATATTCTCAAAATATGATTTATACAATAAAAATTGATTCAAATAACATTAAATAAATGAAATATTGAAAACTCAGAGTTTAAGATTAATAATATTAAACCTGGCATGGTGGCTTACGCCTGTAATCCCAGCACTCAGGAGGCTGAGGCAGGAGGACTCTGCAAGTCTGTTTGAGGCCACCCTGGGCTAGCTAGTGAGTCCAAGGCCAGCCTGAACTGCATAGCAAGACCCTGTCTCAAAAAAAAAAAAAAAAAAAGCCGGGCGTGGTGGCGCATGCCTTTAATCCCAGCACTCGGGAGGCTGAGGCAGGAGGAGCGTTGTGAGTTCAAGGCCGGCTTGGGCTACAACGTGAGCAAGGCCGGCCTGAACTACATAGTGCAACCCTGCCTCAAAAAACTAGGGCTGGGAGTTTGGCTCAGCAGCTTAAGCGCCTGTCTGGCAGGCACGAGGCTGTGAGTTCGATCCCCAGTGCCACACACACACACACACACACACACAAAAGGGCCAGGGATTTAGCTCAGTGACTCAGGGCTTGTCTGGTAAGTGTAAGGTTGTGAGTTCGATCCTGGGTACAAAACAAAAACAAAAACAAAACGCTTCAGTCTATATGTACAATGAAAAAGACTGTGGATGAAAATACCATTTTTGGCCCTATGTTTGGGCTCAAACCCAGGACCCTAAACATGCCAGGCAAATGCTCAAATACTGAGCTATAACTTTGGCCATCTTGACTAAAGTTAACAGAGAAAAGGCTGGTCCTGCTAACACACATCTGTAATCCCAGCACTCTGGGAGGCTGAGGCTGGCAATATAGCCCAGCCTAAACAATTTAGCAAGTTACCAAGACACAGTTTCTTTCTTTTTTTTTTTTTTTTGGTACCAGGGATCGAACTCATTGCCTTGCACCTGCCAGGCAGGCGCTTACACCACTGAGCTAAATCTCTGGCCCTATTTTTTGAGACAGAGTCTTACTATGCAGTTCAGGCTGGCCTTGAGTTCACTTTTCGGCCCCGGCTGGTCTTGAACTCACAATGATCTTCCTGCCTCAGTCCCCAAAGTGCTGGGATTAAGGATCCAGTTTCAAAACAAAAAATAACAAAGGAGCCAGCCATGGTGGCACATGCCTGTGGATCAAGCACTCAGGAGGCTGAGGCAGTAGGATTGTCATGAGTCCAAGGCCAGCCTGGGATACCTAGCAAGTTCATGACCACCCTGAATTACACAGCAAGACCCTAACAAACAAACAAACAGATTAGGGCTACAATTCAGTGAGAAGGCACTGGGTTCAGTCCAAGGTACAGTGTGTGTGGGTGTGTGTGGGTATTAAAAGTCATGGATATGCCTCATGCAGGCTGAGGAATTTCGACACTCTTGGTTTGAAGAGCCCACAGAAAGAAACCAAGACAAAGAGACAGAGAATCCAACACCCATCACGTCTCGAGGGAGGAGAAACTGACCGCAGTACTCCTGGTAGCCTGTGGTGACTGCTGTCCGCGGACCTAACAGCACAAACATCACCAACCTTGGCCAACAGTGTTCTGGGGCGACAGGCAACTCCGCTGCCTGGTCGCGTCCACCACATTCAGATCCCAGCTCATACTGACTGATAAAAGAAAGTCCTTCAACTTTCCACAGGAAGTTCTCCATGCTCTCCCTGCACCTTTCCTTTACAGCATTTATCACAAATACACTCTACATTATTGTGTGAACTTGTAAATACTGACTGCTTCCCCTCAGTGAAAAGGCTGAACGGTTTTGTTTTCCACTAACGCACTCCCTGGCATGAACAGGCAATTATAAAGTATTTCCTGAATGATTGAAATGAATTTTAAAAACTCACTTCCATATACTTTTGCAATGCACAATAAAATATAAAATATATGTATATATAAATGCTCTTTGAGAAATATGATTATGTGGAGGGATAGAGAGAAAAGGGTAGAACTGGGAGAAAATACGGGCTAACAGGTGGGTCTTCTAAGAAATTTGTTTATTTGGGGGGCTTTTTGGATCCTATCTTAACAAATACGCTACAGAAGGATGATGGTAATAAGAAAGCAGCATCCAGCAGAAGAAGAATCTAAAGCTACAAGAAAGAGATGGGGATAACTGGAGTACGAAGCCCCTGAGAAAATACCTTCAAGCTAGTTTAAAGCTGGGCGGAACTATACAGGGAGACCCTGTCATTTAAAAAAAAAACAGAAAGAAAATGCCTTCAAACAGCAATAACCAGAGATATTCACAGTGCCAAGTTGTCTGAAATAAAGGAAAAAAACTGACCTCAGAAATCTAAGTTATATCTCAGTCTCCTAAAATACAATTCTATGCAATAATTACTGTCCCTGAAGAGTTTTTGATAACCTAAGAAATTACAATACAAGGTGGAGACAAGTCAAAATCATAGATATGATTTTAATTACATAAAAGATTTCCAGGAAAAAAAAATCATAGAAAAAAATAATCTTATCTCTTGAGTTCACAAGCCATACCATGCAAGTTGAAAGCACATTACCCCAGGAGTTTCCTGTTTCTGGTCAAGCAAACAATGAGCTCATGTTTTTGGAGGTGAGGCCCTGCAAGAGGTGAAACTATGCGTTACCTCTTTTTTTCCAGGGTACAGGGCAGGGAGGGAAGTGGAGATACAATCAGAGCCTCAATAGCTAGAAAATGGAATAATATGAATCCCACATCTGTGACTATACAGTGCCAAGCAAAAGAAATTAAGGCAGTTGGGGGTCTGGGTCCTTGACAGACAATTCTCTATTCACCTGGGCTGGGATTTTTATTGGTATTGTTTTTATTTTAAAATTCTCACAAGATCTCTAACTTCAATAGGCAAACATAAGTGGGTGTGGTGTGAGTTTGAGACCAGCCTGGGCTACAAAGTGAGTTCAAGGCCAACCTGAACTGCATAGTGAGACCCTGTCTCAAAAACCAGGGCCAGGGATTTAGCTCAGTGACATAAGCGCCTGCCTGGCAGGCATGAGAGGCTGTGAGTTAGATCCCTGGCACAAAAAAAAAAAAAAAAAAGTCAAACCTAAATACACACTGAATATGGTTGATTCCTTTTCTCCCTTTTAGACTTTCTCATACCTAACAACTTGTATAATTTGAATATACATGCTACCTAGTAAGGTGCTGAGGGTACAAATGAGTAAAAATGTTGTCCTAAAAATTTATAATCTAAATGGGGGGAGGCAGCAGAGAAATCTGAGATGCAGAAACCTTTTGAAATTGTAGGAAACAATTCTACTACTTTCAGTGAGAGCTTCGACAAACTACTTCACTGTTTACTCAAAACACTGATATTAACATATTTGCTCAGTGCTAGTAAGATAATGAAGTATGTCTCTGGTTTAAAAAAAAAAGGTATCTTAAGGCCATTGACACAAGAAAGTATGTAAGGAGAAATGATCACATTTAGTTGTTTAGATCAGGACAGGCTGGACTGAGGTTCATGGAGATGACTTTAAAGAAGGTGTAAAATTTGACAGGCACACATGGAGAATGTGGGGCTAGACAGCACCCCCAAAAGGCATGGGGGAGACAAGGACCAACATGGCCAAAATATCTGGAGGCAGACATGTGCAGTGTATGTTAAACAAGTCAAGCCAGACTGGAGCTTAAGTGAAACAGATATAAGAAAGGGGAGATAAAATGAGAAAACAGGCCACACACTCTTCTAGTGTTAGGGAATGATATAGACACTCCTATTTAATGATCATGTCCTTCCTTTCTGCAACTAGGTTATTAACTGAATTGGTTGCTAAATGAGGATTATGTATGTATGTATGTACATTACAATATTAAGAACAAAGACATGGTCAAGGGAAACTCCAAGGTGATGACTCTGCTTTTATTTGTGTAACTCTTACATGCAGTACTGTAATGTATTAACAGAACATAAATCTACAGTACTGTACAGTATAAGCAAAAATTATAGCGCTATAATTTTTATACAGTACAAAGTATACTGTACAAAAAAAGATATTGAGGCTCCATAACAATGTACAGAGCTGTACCAAAAAAAAGTTGGGTTTTAACTCTACATGGTAGGTCAAAGTCCAAATAGTCCTTAAAAAGGTAGGTCCATTAAACAAGAATAAATATCTGTACTTTTGACAGACAACAGGAAACCAGTGTGAAGTTTCCAACGATAAGTGATATATTCAGAGTTGGCCTTAGATTTAGGATTTTTTTTTTTTTTTTAGATTTAAGTTCTAGAGTATTTTTCTGCTATAGCAAGATCAACAATAGTTCTTCCTTTCATTGTAATTACCTCTGAATTAAAAACGTTAGAAAGTGTAAGAGTAGCACTTACAAGTATGGGATAGATGTTTAATAAGGCTTCAAGTCAAAATTTTAACACCTTAACAAGTTATGATAAAAGTGTTTATCAGGGCCTGGGATTCAGCTCAGCAGCACAAGTGCCTGCCTGGCAAGCACGAGGTCATGAGCTCGATCCCAGTACCAAAAAAAGAAAAGTGTTTCTCAGTGAGCTGAAACTTGATCTTTTATTCACAGTGCAAAAGAAGGAAATAACTTGTATTATGTCTGGATCCTCCTCAACAATTGTTGGGAATCAACTGGTACTCCGCTACCTTCGCACCTGCGAATGCACAGAACTAAAGCACTCAGGTGCTCTTCAAACTCAGCAGCTGTAACACAGACCACGTCTGGGGTGACCTGCACTCTCATCCATCACCCCTGAGTCCCTGTGCCTGGTCATGCTGGGGCGTGGGATCTGCAAATCCTGTTTTGCCAACTGAAGGGCTGGAGGAAGAAAAGACCTGGTTTTCCTTCTGGGTCACTTGACCTTGCTGTCCTCTTCAGCCAGCACTAACAGTTCCCTCCTAAGCAGTACAATGCAGTTTGAAGTTTTTTCAATACACGCCTCAAGGTACACCTCTTCTCCCCTCTACGGTAAACGAGCACTACCACACAAGCGCCCTGCCCCCCGAGACCGGGGGCACGATGGGCACAAGGCCCTCCCAGCAGGAGGCAGCTCCGCAGGCCTGCCCTCTGTACCTTGACCACAAGAATTCTAACCTTTCCTCTGTTTCCCCATCCCTAGAAATAGTGGCTCTTTTACAACTGCTTCCTCTAAGATAAATAAATTACTTTCTTGCCTTCTTAATTACGTGGTTCACCTTATCTTTATGATACAGCCTGGCCCTCTGTTGAAGTAAGTAATTTGCTAGGCATCGTGAGGCCCACCTATAATCCCCTGGGAGGCTGAGGCAAGTGGCTCTGGGGCAAGTTTGCGGCCAGCCTGGGTAAAACAGTGAGATCCTGCCCCTCCCAAACAACAAAAGCAAAGACAAGTAGTATGATTATATGTAGCCTAATAAACTGTGGAACATAAATTTAATAAACAGAATGTTCAAATTTTTAAAATACTAACTCATTTTACAACAAAAATCATTATCACTTGTATGATTAAATACTGTGCCTTTAATCAACAAACAGAAAAGGAAAAAATTCTGAAGAGTAAAAATTTATATTTGGTTTTTTAGGGTAGGAGAATTTTTTTTTTAATCCTGCAGCAATTATCTGAAGATAACTATCCATTACTACTGGATCAGTATTTTCACAAAATACACAAAACAGCATGCTTTCTATGCTTTCTTTCCCTATGCTGTTTTTTAACTGCATCTTTAAATTTAGCAATAATGTTGCAGCCAACTGTTAAGAATCTTGTTTAATAGTTTATTGTACCTAAGATATTAAGCAAGGGTACTCTTAAATTCTTTTCCTAACTTGGCAAACTTAAAGATGCACAGCACTGGTCAGCTGGATCATGTGCTAAAACCCATGACATCTCTGTTTTAACTTTCTGGACTAGAAAGAAAACAGTGCCTGTTTTTAACATGGAAAAAAATGTGTGTCAGTTTAGGTAGCTAGGAGAGTGAAACTAGTTTATAAACACAAACTTTCTGATGTGAAATTATTTATTATAAAGTACATCACTTGCTAGGATACTGGGTTTTATATGAGGAACAAGTTATTTCTGTCTGCTGTGTGATACAAGACAGGATGAAACCTAACTTGCCAAGATAAATTGTGAGTATATAGCACCCGCAATGTAAATTCCCCAGGCCTAGAGTTACCTGTAAGTAACACTTCAATGACAAGCAATATGTAGTGAGACCCTGCCTCAAACTGTTCCGCCCCCCCAAAAAAAAGGAAAGGAAAAAAGACGAGTGTGCTGGAGCATGGAGAGGCGGCACACAGCTATAATTCCAGGCAAGAGGACTGCTGTGAGGTCAAGGTCAACCTGGGCTACACAGTGAGTTCAAGGACATACTGAACTACATAGCAACCCTGTCTCAAAAAACAAACAGCTGGAGACTTAGCTCAGTAACATAAGCAGGCATGAGATTGTGAGTTTGATCCCCGTACCAAAAAACAAACAAACAAAAACACAAAACTGAGCTGGGCATGGTGTGTGCATATGATCTCAGCCACTGAAAAGGCTAACAAACAAAGAGCAAGAGGTCTAAGCCAGCCAGGGCAACACAGTGAGACCTCAGCCCCTTCTCCCTGCAAAAAATTAGGGGGCTGGAGGTGTGCCTCTGGGGTGCAGCCATCTGCCTGACATGCAGAAGGTCCCAAGTTCAATCCCCAGTCCTGAAAGAAAAGGTGAGAGAAGTGTGAAAGCAAACAGCCCAATGAACATACAACTCAAGAGGTAAGTCTTAAAGCATACGGAGCTGGCATGACATAGGTATGAACTGTATCTCGCACAAAAGCGTCTGACCACAGGGTGGAGGACAGCCTACATCCAGGGTCTGCTTGCCATGCAGTGTTTATCTCTGCTTCTGTCCCACAGGGCTCCTTTCTAACTGTGTCTCGTGGGTAGGGGATGGGTGCCTTTCTTCTATTTCAGACAAGACATTTTACAGACTTGGTATGAGACCTTGGAGAATTCTTTCCAAGCCCTCGGTGTCCTGGACAAGACACACAGAAAAGGCAGTAGGGGTATGCCTTTACTGAAGGTGGAAAGAAGGACACTGTCCAGGGCCTGCAGCCCCTCGCAGACAAGCTTCTGAAACACGGCCTTCTGCAGCACCGTTAGTTCCTTGCCAACCTCCTACTCTCCCCCAGTAAAACCTTCAGGAGATATCAGATGGTACATGAACTCTGCCCCATTATTAAGGTTGTAATCCCCTGCCATCCTTAATCCTGGTCCCAAATTCGAAGGGACACAAACTGGTTCTCAGATGCTTTCTTTTCTATTCCTTTCTATTCACACTCCCAATTTCTGTTTGCCTCTGAAGAGAAAACGCCATCTTGAAGAAAAACAATATACTTGGACAGTTCTCCCACAGGATTTCAAGTTAGCCCCCTTTTATCTTGGGCACTGGAAAAGCATTTAAGAAACTTATAGCTTATATAAGGGACCATCACACACATGATATTTTAATCTGCAGCTCAACTTAGGATATATCTAACCATAATACTATCCAAACTCTCAATTTTTTAGCTAAAAGAGAACATAAAGCTCAAAGAAAAAGGCTCAGGTATCCTTTCAAAGTCTAACACTTGGCAGCAGAGAAAACAGCCTCTCTGAGAGTCAATGTCCAGATGCTGGAATATAGCATCAAGAGAAAGACAAAAAGGAAGGAGATGGGTCCCCTGGACCCAGGAAGAAATCTGAACTGTGAATTGAAGCCCACAGAGAGAGTAAAAAGCAAAAAGAAAAATTTTAATGAAAAAGAAGGTGGTAGCTGGCAGCACATTTGCCTGGAGCCGGACTCACTGCACAAGGGGAGCTGTTGGAACCTGGGGACGCACGGTCACGGTGAAAGTGGCAGCTGGGAACCCCAGTGGCCTCTGCGGAGAGACGGGGCAGTAGAGGGGAGCAGCAGACGTGCAGCAGACATGGAGGACTGTGCTGGCTGGCGGTGAGAGAGAGGACTCAGTCCTCCTGCAGGAGAGAGTGACTGGCTGGGAGCCATTTTGAAGTTGGGCCAGATAAGCCTACAACCAGAACTGCTGCCAGCTTCCTCCAGTGGCTCCGAGCTGGGCGCAGACCTGTGGAAACAGCTTGGACTGCAGCAAGCCCAATAAGGCTGGTCTCAGGCAGGCCTGCTAAGGTTATCCACTACTCCACCACAAAGCAACTGCTGGCTTCCTGGGATGCAGTGGCATGATCTGGGACTCTGTCTCCACAGGCTGTCTATTAGTGAAGCCAGAGAATCCTGGAAGAGGACTGTTTGGTTTGTTTTCTTCTTTTTTTTCCTTGTTTGTTTCATTTTATTCAGTTTTTTACTGTTTCTTTTTTTTTCTTTCTTTTTTTTTTTTTTTAACGAGTGTGAGAGTGGTTCCTAGCCTCTTTGTGGGAGTAGTTCTGTTCCATTCTACCTTTTATGTCTTCCACCTCTCTTTTCCTTCAGTCTTCTGCATCAGTTTCCCCAAGCTGGTGGGATCCATCTTTGTCCTCCAACCTTACTTGTAATCTCTTTCTCTTTTCCTACTTCTCTATTTTCTCCTTAATCCATTTTAAATTTTAACCCAAGGGCAAAATTGACACATTACAGATTTACATATTGCATATAATTTATCTGGTTTGTTTTACATTTTGTTATACAATCACCAATCTAGTTCATATGGTTAAAAGTTACAAATTAAGGGTTAGCTCAGTTCATTTTATAGGCTGTGTTTGATGCTACTGGTACCACTATAGCCAAAATTGACATACTGTTCTCAACAGCTGTTGGCCCTGATAATCCATGACTGAGATTAACTAAGGGTCACAGAAAATACTGTGGCCCAGTGCCAAAGAACCAGGGACTAGGCCAAATGAGCAACAACTCCTCATCTCCAACAAACTTAAGAGGCAAGATCTTCCAATAGACTCAAAACTCAAAAACTAGCTACACCTGGAAGATACCTCAGAGACGTAATCATCACCTAAGTGTCCTAAATACCACCAATAAAACAACCCACAACAGGTAACTTACAAGCATCACCCCAGGAATTAAACTAAAAAAAGAAAAGAAATGAGAAGACAGAGTCTAATACTTGAGACACATTCTTATACCTAGCGAATGACAGCTATCTAGGGACTAGATCCAGGGTATCTGTAATCTCAGACCCTCTGCCACCAAGCAATGGCTTCATTCTTTCCTGGGAATGGCCAACTTCTGCTGAATCTGGATGCCAAATTTTGAACTAATAGCAAAAAGCAAAGCCTCTATGAGTCCAAGCTCATAGAATGGACAAAAGGGATTGACAATGCTTTTCCAGAAATACAGCATGCCCTCACTTAGGCTCCAGCACTAGGAATATCCAACTTAAGAAAACCGTTTCTTCTCTATCAGAAAAGAGGAATTTCTTTGGGTGTTCTGACCCAAAAGCTGAAACTCTACCCTGTGGCACACTTTTCAAACAAACCAGACCGAAGTGGCTGCTGGATAGCCACCTTGCCCTATGGCAACAGCAGTTGCAGCTATGCTAATAGAAAAGGCCACAAAACCACTGTGAGACAAAAACTAGAACTCCTCCTGACTGCCCATCAGGCCGGTGGTAATCCTGACACAAAAGGGAATGGATTACAAAGTACCAGACCATGCTTCTAGATAGCTCGAAGGTTACCATAAAAATTGGCATTACGTTCAATCCTGCCTGATGTCTACAGTCTCAGAGGTTGATTAACTACTCTTGTGAACAGGTGGCTTCCCAGACCTGTACAAGCAGGCAGGATACTGGTGATCTCCAAGACCCTGTGGAAATGTGGTTCACTGACAGATGTAGTTTTGTCCAAGAAGGACACCAAAAAGCAGATAATGCAGGTGCCAGTTGACAACAGGTCACCGGAGCCAAATGCCTTCCCCCGGCTCCATTCAAAAAGTAGAGTGCATAGCCCTTACTTACGCACTGATATTAGGAAAGGCAAAGAGGCTTAATAGCTACACAAATTCTAAACATGCCTTTCTAGTGCTCCATGCTCATGCAGCCATCTGGAAAGAAAGGGATTCACTAATGATAAACATCTATAAAGCACAAGCAGGAAATTCTACAACTCCTGGAGGCAGTCTGTCTTCCCAGGCAGGCTGCTCTCATTTATTACAAGGGACACCAAACAGAAAGGCCTAAAGTCTCCTTGGTAAATCAAAAGGCTGGCAGGGAGGTAAAAGGGGCAATTTTTCAGTCCCTCAAGACCCTAGCCTCATCCCCAGGTCCAGAAGAACCATCAATACCAGCCTATACTCCCAGGAAGACAAATGGGCCTTACGACAAGGAGAAATTAAATGGGGATTTTGGTGGTACCTGGGAAACAAACCAGTACTTCCACAAGGGACACAATGGAAAGCTATAAACATTTAAGGCAAATGGGCCCGCCTCCATCTCCTCAGAGATAGCTTTGAAGAAATCCTTTTCCTTATCAAAATAAATGGCCTTCTTTGATTTGGTCAGTTGTAAGCAATCAAACCTGAGTATATGAATCTGAGTGGCTTCTAACAAAGATTCTCCTCAAAGAAATCATTCTCGTTTGGACTATCCCAGTCCCTTCAGAGTGACAATGAGCCTTCTTTTATCTCTCAAGTAACTCAGGGGTGGCAAAGACTTTAGGAATGTTGACCGCCTCCATTCTACATGGAGACCTCAGTCTTCTGGAATGGTTGAGAGAGCCAAGCAGACTCTAAAGTGAGCTCTAACAAAACTTTGCCAAGAGACGCAAGTCCTGGCTCAAATTATTGCCAACTGCCTTCATGGGATGCGAAACATCCCCAAAACGCAGCTACAGATGAACCCATCTGAGAAGTTGTACATCAGGCCTTTTTTAATCTTCTGATATGGTAGTGGATCCAGAGGCTGTAGGTCTAGTACCATGCGTCTGGGCCAAGTACAAAGAGCTACCCAACTATACAGGAAGAGAGTCCTGTCAACTCTGGCCCAGGGGGACCACCTAATGCCAGCCCTGGAGACCAACTGCTCATTAAAACTTGGACAGAAGGTAAGGTAGGTAATTAGGACTGGGGAAAAACTGCTCAACAACCAGGCACAATCTGTCAAAGTCAGGAAGACCTAGGGCACATGGGCAGAACACAAAACCCAGGACTGACTGTGCAGTTCCTGAGTGCTGTACACAGAACCAATCAGCAAAGTGCTTCTTTCTTCTCTTTTGAATTTTTTTTTTTTTTTGTAATGGGAATTGAACTCACGATCTTGCACTACCACTGAGCTACAATTCCCAGCCCTTCAATTCTTCATTCACATCTATCTAGGGGGAAAGCCAAGGTGTAAACTGAGTCCTTCACCAGTTCAGCCAAGTGGGCTCTGACAGAACGACTGTTTCAAGGTCTTATCTGCATGATGAAGTCGATCCAGGGATTTCAGACACAGTGGACCCTCTCCTTTATCCTAGGGACCACTGTGAGTCTGTTCACTCCCCTGCTCTCACCCTGCATTGGGCACTTCTTTTCCATCTTCAATAAATGTACATCCCCACCACCTCTTCTGTGTGCCCTGTTCAGTATTTTCCTCAGGACACCAAGACCCACCATCAGGTAACAGACTTGCCTGGGGGTAGGGTGGAAGGTGAACGCATTCTAGGATTACAAAAGAGAATAGGCAACTGGTAAAATGAGATGATTGTCTACAAGAGAAAGAATGCAGTGGCTGCCCACTGAGAATAATCTGATTTAAAAAAAAAAACCCTTAATAAGTTTAATAATTTTGGTTAAAGCTCCAGGGGAAATGGCTATGTTAACAGGGAAAAGTCTCATTAGGAGAAACAATTAGTAAGACAAGGCAGGACTGATAAGCAGCAAGAGAAAGTCAGGCAGGGGCCCTAACCAACTAGCCATGCCCCCAAAACGATGGAAAGACGGCCTGTAATCCCAGCACACGGCAGGCTGAGACAGGAGGAAGATCACTACAAACTCAAGAGATCAGCCTGGAGCCGGGTGCGGTGGCGCACACCTGTAATCCCAGCACTCGGGAGGCTGAGGCAGGAGGATCATTCCAAATTGCAGACCAGCCTGGGTTACAAAGTGAGCCCAAGACCAGTCTGAACTGCATAGTGAGACCCTGCCCTGTCTCAAGAGACTAGCCAGGGCTACAAAGAGAGCTCAAGGTCAACCTGAATTGCATAGTGAAGGGTGGCCACTTAAAAAACTCTTTCATTTAGTATATAAAAACACACACCTATGCATCTTCATACATACACAAGTATGTATTCCTGTTGGAGCAAAATAACAAACTTACAGATACTTCATGATTAATTGGAAGACTGACCAAGTTGCTGTTCTGCTGTCTCTGGTAAATTCAATTGACCCTGACAATGTCAGAGCAACTGCCTATGATCTTAAAGTACCTTCGGCTGACCTGTGCTCATTCAGCCAAGTCTCTTTCTCCAGAACAATGCCTATATTATGATAATGTCCTTAACCACTTTCATTCAGAACAATTTCTATATTATGGTAATGACCTCAAGTACAGTCATTCTGTAAGAATCCCCTCCCCTCGTTCCGGAAATGTTTCTATTGTTTCAAGACTAGCCTGTCTGGCAATATATGATTCAATGTATGTAACCAATCACGTAACACTTGGTCACTTGTTTAGTACCTCTCACTGCTAATTCTATATAGACTAAACTCCTTCCAGATGAGGGACGGGGGTGGCGTTGCTAGGGAGGAATGATCCCTGCAACTGTCCACTGCTGTGAACTCCAACAGTCCACTGGTGTAAAGATTAAATGCTGCCCTCTTATCTCCTTGGTGCAAAGCGTCTTCCTTTTGGTTTGGGAAATTTCCCACAACATTAGGACTCATTTTCTCTAAAAGGTAACACATATATACCTCCTTATTTAAAACTCAACGGCTTTTATAAGCCAGAGAAAATGCAACCATACATATATAAATACAATGCAGGTACTCTCTGGACCTACAAGCTTCTAAGTAATCCAGAAAGACACTCTTTGGATAATCGCTTTTGGTGCCTAGACTACTGTCCACACTCTCAATCCTTGTAAAAACCCAATCTCAGCCAGGTTTGGTGGCACAAGCCTGTAACTCCAGCACGCCAGAGGCTGAGGCAGGAGGACTGCTACAAGTTCAAGGCCAGCCTGGGCTACAGAGTGAGTTGAAGGCCAACCTGCACTACACATACACCCTGTCTCAAAAAGCAAATCAAACCAAAACAATTACAAAACGGACAAAAAAAGAAACCAAACAGAATTACTGCAATTATTTGAATTCTGCAGCTTCAGGACACATGACAGAAGTTACCCAGTGTTACCCATACCTGTTCGCCCTAGGTTTGTTTGTGCTTCCTTTACTACAGGTCCATCACACCCCAAATTCCGTAAAAGATGTTTTAAGTCCATAAATCAGCTTAGTTGGTAGAAGGCAGAAACCTGACCTTACAATAGTGAAATAGTTTGAAAGAATTTTTTAGACCAACATCTTAGATCACCCATCCTAACAAAACAAAAAGGACTGTGCCTGTAAAATGGGCCACTACCTTTCTGCCTATGAGCAGGCCATCACGTTTTCCTGTAAACCAAGCCCACACTTTCCATAGATTCACAAATTCCAGGTCTGGACCTCAAAACACGTAAATATCCCCAGCTCCAGACTACAGCGCCTCTCTGCCTCTCTCTGTTTCTCTCTCAGACCCACACTCTGAGTGTGTGCTTTTAAGATTCTGCCTAACAAACCCATGTGTGTATGCCTCTCATTGTCTCGGAGTGAAAATCCCTTTTCTGGGAAGCAAGTCAGTGTATCTGCAGCCTGTTCCACGGGTGGAGTACATCAAGGTTCCCCATGTCCATTCTGAGGATCTCTTTGGACCCTATCCAGTGACAGAAGGAACACACAGAAGATAATGAAAAGATTCATCCAGGCCAGATGTGGTGATGCACAACATTCTGCGAGGCTGGGGTAAAAGGTCTGGGCCTAACCCAGGTAACTTGGCCAGACACTGGCTCAAAGTAAAAAATTTTAAAAAGCCTGGGACTGCAGCTCAGTGTGAAGGCCCTGGGCTCAATTCTCAGAATCAATGTGGGTGAGGATGGGGGTGTGTTTGTGTTTCACACTACCCAATGAGATCTAGATTCAGTGTAGTCCCCATCAAACACTCCAACTGATACTTTCACAGAAATAGAAAAACAAGCTGGGCATGGGGGTGCATGCCTTTAATCCCAGCACTCGGGAGGCTGAGGTAGGAGGAGCGTTGTGAGTTCAAGACTGGCTTGGGCTGCAACGCGAGCGCAAGGCTGGCCTGAGCTACACAGTGCAACCCCGCCTCAAAAAACCAGGGGTGGGAGTTTAGCTCAGTGACTTAAGCAACTGTCTGACAGGCGTGAGGTTGGGAGTTCAATCCCCGGTGCGGCAAAAAAAACAAAACAGAAAACCAGGCTGGGGATATAGCTCAGTGGTACAGTACTTGCCTAGCATGCACAAGGCCCTCAGTTCAATCCCCAGTACCACACACACACACACACAAAAAAACACCAAGAACAAAGCAAAACAAACAAACAAACAAAAACTCGGAAACACAGAAACAAAATGCTATGGTAAAATTAATATAGAATCAAGCTGGCGGGGGGTGGGTGGATACCTATAATCACAGCTCTTAGGAGGCTGAGCCAGAAGGATCTCTGTCAGTTTGAGGTCAGCCTGGACTACACAGTGAGTTCCTTGCCAGTCTGGACTATAGTCTCAAAACAACAAAACAAAACAATAAATAAAATAAATAAAAATGAAGCCGGGCGTGGTGGCGCACGCCTTTAATCCCAGCACTCAGGAGGCTGAGGTAGGTGGAGCATTGTGAGTTTGAGGCCGGCTTGGGTTACAATGTGAGCACAAGGCCGGCCTGAGCTACACAGTGCGACCCTGCCTCAAAAAAACCAGGGCTGGGAGTTCGGCTCAGTGGCTTATGTGCCTGTCAGGCAGGCGTGAGGTTGTGAGTTCAATCCCCGGTGCTGCTTAAAAAAAAAAACTGAAAATGGAACCAAAGTCCCCAAATAGCCACAATAATCCCGATGAACAACAAGGATGGAATTTCAAAGTATACAAAAAAAGGTAGTGACCAAAATACTATAGTGCAGGCATAAAAACAAACCAATGGAAAAACAGAGAACCCCGAAATAAATCCATACATAAATCACCTACTGATTTTCAACAGACACAATGGGGACGATCAGCCTCTTCAATAAATGATATAAGCAAGAGTGATGTATCGGAAGAATAAAATTACATTCTTTTCTCATGCCATACAGAAAAATCAATTCTTGTAATTGTAAAATTCCAGAAGATAACTGCATGCGAGAGCAACCTGGAGACTTTGACAGCTCAGGTCAACCCAGTGCCTGTGGCTGCCACTCACTGTTCCTGTAAGGAAAAAAAATTTTTAAACATAAAATAAAATAAAATTCCAGAAGAAAACACAAGGGAAAATGCTCTGTAACACAAGTCTGAAAATCACTCTGAACACAACTACTACAGGGAAAACAGACAAAAGGGATTGTACCAAACCAAAAGGCCTGCACAGCAGAGGGGTCCACATAGAGTGAAGGCACGCCATGAAACAGAAAATACGTGCAAGCGCTCAGCACCAAAGTAAGGAGCTCAACACAGGACCCCACTGAAGGGCACAAAGGGCTCGAGCAGACAGGGCACACACTCGGCCAGCAGCACCTGAAAGCTGTTCCATACCACCAGTCACCAGGGAAAGACAAGCTAGAAGCACATCTAATAGAATGGTTATTATCAAATGGACAAATGCTAACTATTGGGGGGGGGAGGTGTCTTTGTACACTGTGGTACCGACTGGTACAGCAAAAAAGGATAGTATCACAGTTCCTCAGAAAGTTAAAAACAGAACTACCACGTGGATCCAGCAATCCCACTTCTAAGATACATTTCCAAACAACTCAAAATCAGCACTCTCATGTTCACTGCTGAGTACACAGTGAACAGCAAAGAGATGAAATCAATGGAGCCCACAGACAGAAGAAGGAAGGAAACAGGTCTGGGTACACAGTGGAATGCCACTCAGCCCTCTTTAAAAGGAGGAGGAAGCTGGGCGTGGTGATGCACGCCTTTAATCCCAGCACTTGGGAGGCTGAGGCAGGTGCATCATTGTGAGTTCAAGACCAGCCTGGGCTACAAAGTGAGTTCAAGGCCAGCCTGAACTGCATAGGGAGACCCTGTCTCAAAAAATAGGGCCGGGGATTTAGCTCAGGAGTGTAAGCACCTGCCTGGCAGGAGCAAGGTTGTGAGTTCGATCCCTAGCACCAAAAACAAAAACAAAAACAAAAAAACCCTTTGATCATAGCACATCATTTTTTTATATATTACTGGATGCTATTTCTTTGTAGTATGTTACGGACTACAATACACGATGTGCCAGGGATTTAGCTCAGTGCCGTAAGTGCCAGCCTGGCAAGTGCAAGGTTGTGAGTTCAATCTCCACTACCAAAATAAAAAAATACATGACGAGTCAGATGTGATGGTATATAACTGTAATCCTGGCACTCAGGAGGCTGAGGCAGGACTGCTGTGAATTCAAGGTCAGCCTGGGCTACACAGTGAGTTCAAGGACAGCCTCAACTGCATAGTGAAACCCTGTCTCAAAAAAAAAAAAAAACAGAGCTGGGCGTGGTGACGTAAGCCTTTAATCTCAGGACTCCAGAGGCTGAGGTAGGAGAAGCGTTGTGAGTTCGAAGCTGGCTTAGGCTACAAGGCGAGCTCAAGGCCGGCCTGAGCTACATAGTGCGACCCTGCCTCAAAAAACCAGGGCTGGGAGTTTGGCTCAGTGGCTTAAGTGCCTGTCTGGCAGGTGCGAGGCTGTGAGTTTGAACCCTGGTGCCACAAAAATACACACACACACACACACACACACCCACACACACCACATACTAACAAAATAAATTTAAAAAAATTCAACTCCTTCAAGATTTTTAAATTGATGATTATCTCAGTACACAACATACACCATAGGGTAAAACATTTCTGACTAGGCATCGATTTTTTTATATTCTTTTTTGCTGTTTTTTGAGAAAGGTTTGTTGTTGTTGTTGTTTTGTTTGTTTTTCTTTTGGTATCAGGGATCAAATTCATGACCTCACACTTGCCAGGCAGGCACTTGTACCTGCTGAACTATATCCCCAGCCCACCGACAGGTTTTTGAGACAGGTTCTATCCTTCAACTCACAGTGATCCTCTTGCCTCAGCCTCCCAAATACTGAGATTAAAAGTAGGTATCATCACATCCAGCTCATTTTACATATAGTTAACATAAAATTTACTGAACCACTGGCTGTGTGTCAATTGTGTGCCTTTGCTATTCTCTATCCTGATTCATTAATAACTATAATAAAAAGACAAGGATATACTTTAGCCTCTGTTCATCCTTCTTTCCTTTTGCTTTTTGAGACAATGTCTCTCCTTCTAACATGAGGTTGACCAGAGACTTTGCATGCAGCCTAGCTTGGCCTCAAGCTCATCATCCTCCTGCTCAGCCTCCCAAGGAAGGGGCTGGGACAAAGGTGTACATCCATTTTCCTTTTTCAAATATACCACCCACTCTGCCTCCAAGCATAACTCTGAGAAACTAAATTTCCTCAAATGCATATTCTTATGGAATGTTCCAACTTAACCCATTAAGCAACAACACAAAGTAATGTCCCGGTTCATTAACACTTCGATGTGGATGAAATACAGAAACACTGGTAAGGCCAGCTATAAAATCTAACACCAAAATGCTTGTCTCAGGAAATACTTCATACATGAAAACTAAACGCTGTGGATTTTAAAGCTCTGTTAAACCACTGTAACTTTCAAAACAAGTTCTTCCTAAAAGAAATGTTCCCAAACTTCTGATAAAGTCTAATAGAAGCCAAAATATTAAAAAGGAGACACAAGTAGAAGTAAGAAAAGATGAGGATCTTCCAAGTCTTTACAATTTTGTGCTAAACATAACAATTACTTTCTAGGCTGTTCGCAATTTGAGCTACTTGGCAGAATTATGCTTTGAGATGCTTTAAAATGAGGTCCTGGGCCGTATCCCTTCGAGGGATAAGGCCCAGGTATCTGTCCAAAGGTTGTAAAGCTCCTTTAGTAATTAAGACGCACGGCCAGCCAGGCCCAGAACCATCAGATCGGCAGGCTACTCTTTTGGCCTCACAGAAACCCCACCTTGATCTGCTGCCGCCGCAGCATGGCAAGCTCCCTCATGTCTCGGAAGGGCTGCAGTAAGTACTGGTAGAGCTCGGTTGTGGCTTCCGCAAGGCTGCTGTAAGCCTCGTCCTCCAGCTGATACAAGTCCAGAAGTTCCACCATGCTCTCGGTGTTCTTGTGCTTATCTAAGAGCTGAAAAATAGGAAAGGTGCAAGGATAAGAAACTGGGTTCCATAACTGATAAAATACCGCTCCTGCTTTGAACCCCCCTGCTCTCATTAACATCTTAGACCCTACCACACAGAATCCAGAGGGAACAGAAAGCACTATGTACCCCAGCTGGCCCAGAATTTGAAGCAACCCTCCTGCCTCAGCTTCCAGCATGCTGGGATTACAGCATGTGCCACCACACTGAGAAAGTTATGGATTTCGATTATTTTGGCTTTAAAATCTCTTGTGTTGCAATTCCAGCACTCAGGGAAGCTCAAGCAGGAAGATCACCATGAGTTCAAGGCCAGCCTACGTTACATAGTGAGTTCAAGGTCAGCTTGCACTACGTAGCAAGCCACTGTCTCCAAAAGAATAAAGCCTCTTGCACAATTTTTGAAAATTATTTTGCTCTACTGAATCACATGAAAGACATGAAGTAGAATTTCCTTTCCTTCTTTTTAGCTTCCCTAATTTGCTATCTTTTTATTTGCTCCCTATCCCAATCAAATTTGAATGGACTCTTAATTTAGGAGATTTCAACTATCTGGTATCTGAAACAAAATTCTGCTTAATGCACAAAGTTCTCTAGCATAAGTATTCATATTTTTTTTACTTAGAACCAGAGCACAGAATAGTGGGTGACTAAAACAGCTAGGGAGGAAACCGACGTGGGCATGGGAAGAAACCACTTAAAGGGTAACAAAGTCACAGCCAAACAAGAGAGTGATTCCAGTTAGCAAGACTGTGTCATACACTCAAAACAGCCAGGAGAGGGAACTTTTGAAAAGTCTTATCACAAAGAAATGACAGAGAAAGTCAGCCTGCCTTTCCCACGAGCCAGCAGCAGCCATAGGCCAGGAAAAGAACCAGGAAGTCAGCCTGCCCTTCCCGTGAGCCAGTCGGAGTGCAGGCTGGGAGACGAGCGCCCCACCACCACCACGTGTAGGCAACCTAGACAACCAGCTGATTCGGAGGAACACATGCTGGGATGACAGCAACTGAGGAACAAAAACAACTTTATGCTTGCATTAATTGATTGACTTTGCAGGCCTGGGGCCAGTAGTCTGAGTATCTCTTTAAAAGAGTACAATATGCAATATAGCAACTATGGGGGATTTCCTTCTGACTCGTTTTTGAAATTCAGTATTATTCTGTTTTATTTTGTTCCATTTTATGGTCTTGTTTTATTCCCTTCAAATAAAAAATAAAAAAATAAAAAATGACAAATGTTTGAGATAAATAATCTAAGTATTCTAAGCAGATCAATATACAATGATGTTTAAGTGAACCAAAATATTATACAGTAAGACCGTTGAGTGACCCCGTTAGGAGATGGTGCTAGACTCATCGCTTCGCTTTGGGACTATAAAACTGTTATTACTAGGTTAGCTCTCCATCGCTGTGACAGAACACCAGGGAAAATAAACTTAAAGGAGAAAAATGTCCTTCAGTTCATGGTTTCAGGCCACGGTCGGGTGACCCCAGTACTGGGCTGAGGGTGAGGCAGACATCACGGTGGAGAGGACAGAGCTGCTGGCCTCAGGATCCGGGAGGGTCAGAGCACCACCAGCGGCACACTTTCCCCACCCGACACCTCCCATCACCACACGGGCCTTCTACGGTCCTCACAATCCAAACCACAGCATGATCCTCAGAGAGCCTGGAGTAACAGTTTTGAAAAGTCCTGTAATATAAACTTGAAGCTACAATTTTCTATATACATAGTTTCATAAATTTGTTTCTCTAACATAGCTAGATTTGCCTTTTTGTTCATGCGAGACCAGGGATTGAGCCCAACGGTGCTCGACCATCAACTAGCACCCCTCGACTCCTTTTATTTTTGAGACAGGGTCTTGCCATGTTGCCCAGCCAGGCTGGCCTTGCTACTAATGACTCAAGCTGCTAACTAAAAAAGGATTTTCGGATTCTGCACTTCCAAGGTAAGTAGTAAATTTTACATTTTACTCCTTGAGAAACACGTATCTTCCACTAAAAGACATAAACATGTTCTAGTATATAAATGTTATCTACAGAAACTTTAAAACAGATCAAAGAACGTTTACCAAATGCATACTAAATACACTGGGAGAGATGAGGTGTATGAAAACAACAAAATCTGTCCTTGTCTCTGAGAGACACACTTTTTTTTTTTTTTTTTGCGGCACCGGGGATTGAACTCACAACCTCGCACCTGCCTGACAGGTGCGGAAGCTGCTGAGCCAAACTCCCGGCCCTGGTTTTTTGAGGCAAGGTTGCACTGTGTAGCTCAGGCCAGCCATGCGCTAGCGTTGTAGCCCAAGCTGGCCTTGAACTCACAAGGCTCCTCCTACCTCAGCCTCCTGAGTGCTGGGATTAAAGGCGTGCACCACCACGCCTGGCTGCTGAGAGACATACATTTTAAAGGAAGAGTCGGTAAAAAGTGAAAACGCAAGTTACAGTCATAAACAATATGAGCTTTAACATAAGGCCTCTCTGATTTCTGAATTTCTAAAAGAATTCCCTCAACAAGGCGAGCGTAAGGCCGGCCTGAGTTATACAGTGCGACCCTGCCTCAAAAAACTAGGGCTGGGAGTTTGGCTCAGGGGCTTAAGCGCCTACCTACTTGGCAGGTGTGAGGTTGTGAGTTTAATCTCTGGTGCCGCCAAAAAAAGAAAAGAAAAAAAGAATTCCCTCGATCAGAGAGATGGGTAATTACCTGAATACAGGTTGAAAAGGTTATGTAAAAAGAAATTATTATTTTCTAAATAAATAAATAAGGAATTCCCAATTTCTCCCTGTGGGTAGAAATGCCCTTTCATCAGAAAGCCACTGGACTTGACCTAGCCGGGAAAGGGTACAACTCTGATGCTCCCAGTCCAAGAACTGGGGAAGGAGGCCCAGAACAATGGAGTGAAAACAAGAGCATAGGGATGAGAGCCCAGGATGCAGCTCAGTGGCACAGCACCTGTCTGGCAAACACGAGGTCTGAGTTCAATTCCTGGTACCCCCCCAAAAAAAACACAAAGTCTAAGAAAGAGCAGTGGATGATTGGTAGAACAGTCTGGCTACAATGAAAAGAGTTTGTGGAGAAGAGAGTAAGAGACCAGCAGGCTAACCAGGATCTGGTCTGGACTCTGTCTACAAAACAAGACCTGTCAGGGAAAGGCTGTTGCTGATGTGCATTTGCTGGCGCTGGAGAGGTGAGTAGCAAGCTACACTAAGTGGCCAGCGAGCTAAGTATAAAAAGGCCACACTTGGGCTGAGGATTTAACTCAGTGGTGCAAGCGTTTGCCTGGCAAGTGCAAGGTCATGAGTTCGATCCCTGGTACCAACAAAAAAATTTTAAAAATAAATAAATAAATAAAAAGACCACACTGCAAGACATTAGAAGAGAGGGAAAACCAGCCCAGAGACCCTGTCCTGAGAGATAGGACTAAGGTGAGCACAGAGGCAATAAGGGAAAGTGTCAGTTATTCCACATTCCTCCAGCTCTAAACTTTAGAATTAACATTTCTGAGTTAGTATGCATTTACAAATCAATGTGCACACAAAGTGTTTACTCCACAATGAAAAACAAATCTGCTGTAAAACCAATCCTGGATCCTAATGACTTCTCAGAATCAACACCACATTTGCAAGAATTAACTAATTCTAGGAATGAGTGGGATGAAGAAAATTCTAGGGAGTGGGGGATATAGCTCAGCGGCACAGTGCCTGGCTGGCAAGCACAAGGTCCTGAGTTTGATATCCCCGGTACTGATCAAAAAAAAAAAAAAAAAAAAAAGAAGAAAGAAAACAATTCCAGGGAAACAGAAGAGTCAGACTAAAGGTGGCCACTCCACAGGGAGCCATTGGCCACGACGGAAGTGGCAGGTGGAGGAAACACTCTGGGAAAGCAGCAGGGAAAGAGAAAGGGATGTCATCCAGGTGCAAGGGAAAGCTAGAAATACAGAACTAGTGCTCTGGGGTGGAAGATGACAACCACACAGCTGGAGGAGACTGAAATTCCAGTTGAGGAAAAACAATTTTCACTTAAGAAATATCTTAAAGTTTCACACTTACAAAACACAGCAACTTAAGAAAAGTCAAACTACATACAAAGTTCCTTGTAAGGTCAACACTGAACCTAACCACTGAATTTGTCAGATTCAGTACTTGTTCAATTTGGCTTGTGAGCTGGGCATGGTGCGCACCTTTAATCCCAGCACTCGGGAGCCTGAGGCAGGAGGATCATTTGTGAGTTTGAGACCAGCCTGGGCTACAAAGTGAGTTCAAGGCCAGCCTGAACTGTATAGTGAGAACCTGTCTCAAAAAATAGGGCTGGGGACATAGCTCAGTGGCTCAAGTGCTTGCCTACTAAACATTAGGTTATGAGTTCAATCCCTGGTACAAAAAGAAAAAAAAATTTCCTGAACCAAAGAACCACTACACATATACACGTGCGCGCGCGCACACAGACAGACACAGTTTGCCCAAAAAAAGGATACACACGAGGTGGGGGGGGGACCAGGGACGAGGACGACAGCATGATATTCTTTCAACAGATGGTGCTACCTTTGTATGGGGGGGGGCCCTAGAGGGTGTTACATATCAAACAACACCCAATACACTGCCAACCCTTACAGAACAAACTGAAAATGCATGTGCAGCAATCTCAATGACTACGGTTATCCAAGCAGTAATTCCGCCACACTAACAAATGTCTGGAAGCTAATGGCCACCACCTTGAGTACCTCTTGTAACTGTAGAGGACAAAGGTAACTAGTATTAACCTCGTGATGTTTCAATACATTTAGTATTAAAGTATTATACAAGCTTTTGTCTTTCTCAAGTGTGTACACATTTTTGGCAGACTATATATATACACATACATGTAGATTGAAGATGGAAAATATATATATGTATTTATTTATTTGCTTGTTTTTGGTTTTTTTGGCCTTTTTTTTTTTTTTTTTTTTGTGGCACCAGAGATCCAACTTGCAACCTCGTGCCTGCCAGAGAGGCGCTTTAAGCCACTGAGCCAAACTCCTGGCCCTGATTTTTTGAGGCAAGGTCACACTATGTAACTCAGGCCAGCCTTGCGCTCTCGTTGTAGCCCAAGCCGGCCTCAAACTCACAACGCTCCGCCTACCTCAGCCTCGCGAGTGCTGGGATTAAAGGCGTGCGCCACCATGCCCAGCTTTTTTGGCCTTTTTGAGACAGGGTCTTGTGATGCAGTTCAGGCTGGCCTTGAGCTCACTTTGTAGCCCAGCCTGGTCTTGAACTTGGAATGATCCTGCCTCAGCCTCCCGAGTGCTGGGATAACAGGCATGCGCCACCACATCCAGCTGGCAAAACTATACTTGCTCTTAAAGGATTGTAGTATATCTACTGCTGTTCTTTGGGAGTAATGAGATTCCTAAGTGTGATATATACCCTCTATATACACTCTTATAACGGCTTCACATTTCAAAACTGAACACTAAGAGACAGTACAGTTAGTTAGTTTACCTATAATTATACATGCAATTCAGGGATGGGATGAAGCAAAAGCTACATTAACCACCTTGGCCTTTCCTGGAATAAAAATTTACAAAACCCAGTATTATGCCTATACATAAAAATGCACCAGGCATGGTGGCACATGCCTGTAATCCCAGTACTCCAGAGGTGAAGGCAAGGCAGGAGGATCACCATGAATTTGAAGCCAGCCTGGGCTACATAGTAAAGTCAAAACCAACTTGATCTTCATAGTAAGACCCTATCTCAAAAAATCAGAACAGAAATGCATAAGATAGGCCTGGTAAAATGGCACACACATGTAATCCCAGCTGTTCAGGAGGCTGAGGTATGATGTAACAAGTTCCAGGCTGCCTGGGCAAGTAGTGAGACCCTGTCTCAGAATAAAATAGAAAGGTCTGGGTTAAATCCCAGTAACACACGCAAAAAAAAAAATAAATAAATAAAATAAAATAAAAAGATCCCCAAAACATGTTACAGTCATGTCCCATGTGACAGTCTTTCAGTCAGCTACAGACCACATGAGGGTGATCCCTTAAGATTACAAGGTTGCAGATTTAGCTCAGTTGCAAAAGCACCTGCCTGGCAAGCACAAGGTCCTGAGTTCAATCCCCGGTACCAAAAAAAAAAAAAAAAGAAAAAAAAAACCTTAAAAAAAGGATGATAAGGTTACTGAAAAACCCCAGTTGCCTCATGAAGTTCCAGCAAAAGCATGCAACAGTGCAACACACATTAGTCCTGCGTTTGTGACGATGCTGGGGTAAACAAACCTACTGCGCTGCCGGCTGTATAAAAGTATAGCACTCCAGTGTGTGCAGCACACGGTAAGGGCGGGTGACTGCTCTGGTTTACGTACTGGGATATGACACTGTGCTTTCCTGTATTCGTTTACACTGTGCTCTTTCTACTTGTGCTTTTTTTTTTTTTTGCGGCACCGGGGATCAAACTCACAGCCTCACCCCTGGCAGACAGGCGCTTAAGCTGCTGAGTCAAACTCCCAGTCCTGGTTTTTTGAGGCAGGGTCGCACTATGTAGCTCTCAGATCGGCCTTGCGCTCATGTTGTAGCCCAAGCCAGCCTCGAACTCACAACGCTCCGCCTACCTCAGCCTCCCGAGTGCTGGGATTAAAGGCGTGCGCCACCACGCCCGGCTTCTTTCTACTTGTTGAAAAGACAGAAGTCCACTGGGATTACAGGTGTGTGTTGCCATGCCCGGTTTGTCCTGGGATTTTAAACTATGGATGATCATAATCTCACACAGTAAACTTTTCAGGCTGTAGTAAAGTCTTGTAAAATAGGCTAACAAATATAAACAGGCCTGATGGGGGTAGACATACCACAGAAGAGCCTCGTCCATATGTCTCTCTCAGCCGCTGTCAAATGGAATTATGTCCAGGCAGTGATACCAGTAAAAGTACTTGTCTGATGACTGTAGCTTTTGGAAAGCTTTGATCATGTACCTATACTGTAATCATCTGTTTTGCCTAGGTTTAGAGATGATTATAATTCCAAAGAAGAGGGTTTTTTTTTTTTTTTTTTTTTGGTACTGTGGATAGAACTCATGACCTTGTATTTGCTAGGCAGGCGCTTGTGCCGCTGAGCCAAAACCCTGGCCCTAAAACAGTATTTTGAATTTGTGCCTCATGTTATCCATAAAGTTCTGAATCAGAATGCATATGTCTTTCCTATATGTAAAACCCATTTTTAAAAATATTATTTTTTCAGGCTGGGTGTGGTGGCACATGCCTGTAATTACAGCACTTGGGAGGTTGAGGCAGGAGGATTCTTGCAAGGTCATGGCCAGCTTGGGCTACACAGTGGGTTCAAAGTCAGCCTAAAATACATAACAAGACCCTGTCTCACTGAAAAATAATAATTTTAAAAAATTAAAAACAAATGAACAAAAAAACCTCAAGGACAAGCATAGGAAGGCCAAGTCTCCACATTTAAGAAAACATCTCCTTGTAATCCCAGCACTTGGGAGGCTGAGGCAGGAGGACTGTTGTAAATTCGAGACCAGCCTGGGCTACAAAGTGAGCCCAAGGCTAGCCTTAACTGTATAGTGAGACCTTGTCCCAAAACGACAGAAAAAAAGAAAAAGAAAGAAAAAGAAAACAGAAAACATCTCCAGGGCTGGACACCTAAGTCAAGAATACAGCACTTGCCTACCATGTATGAATTTCTGGGGTAGATTTCCAGCAGCATAAAAGAGAACCCCCCAAAAGTCTCAAAATTATCTAAGCTTATTGGTGAACAAATAACTTCTCAGCCACTGTGTGTGCTATTTTAATAACTTACTATGTTACAAGAAGCCTGAAAACACAAACCAGCTTCACGGTCTCTATCAAAAATCATTATTTAGTCTTCAGTGCTGCCAGCCTCCATGTCTCCACCTTACTGAAGTGCTCGTCTAGAAGCAGAGTCATTTTTCTTCCTACACTTACTCTTTTCTCAGAGATACGAAAAATGACCATCTACTTGGACACAGGAATGAAAAAAATGATCAGCATCATTATTTTAGCAGCTTCCAGCTTAAACCCTTCATTGTTAGTTAAGAACCTCTAAAACTTCGTTTAGCTTCACTGCTGCATTATAGAGTAACTGCACCTCGCACTGCTTTCAGTGACATAATTAGACAAGGGATCCAGGTACAAGAGTGACACACCCCCTAGAACGTGGGTCCTAAAAGGCTGCAGCTCCCTTGCCCCCAAAATGTAGCATCCTGACTTTCAAAGAGAAGCTGTCAGACAGGGCCAGATATATAGCTCAGTGGCACAGTAGCTGCCTGGCAAGGCCCTGAGTTCAATTCCCAGTACCCAAAAGAAAAAAAAAAAAGAGCTCCCAGTTGTTGTCAGATAAAACACCTCTCTCTGTATTGTAACCAGTATGTCATACCCTGAGCCTGCTTCCATTACCTGCCCAAACCTAATTATGGATCGATCATGGTTTGTGTGCCCGATGAGACAGCATCAGAGGCCTTCTAAAATTGTTACAGAGACAGAAAACGAGGGCTGAGGCAAAGCCAAGTAGAGGACACTCTAAATCTGGCAACAGACTGAGTTTTCAACAGGACAGGCGTTCCAATGCCTTCTCTATACGAGGGAGAAGCCAATCCAGAAATTCCAGATACAAAAAAAAAAAAGAAAAAAAGAAAAAAAAGAAAGAAATTCCAGATACAACAGATCTCTCTCCTTTATCCTCCAGGGCTTCTCTGACCCTGCACTGTGCACTTCTTTTCCACCTTCAATAAATGCACTTCCCAAGGCTGGGCATGGTGGCACACACTCGTAGTCCCAGCACTCAGGAGGCAGAGGCAGGAGGATCTCTGCAAGTTTGAGGCCAGCCTGGGCTACAAAGTGAGTTTAGGACCAACCTGAACTGCACAGCAAGACCTTGTCTCAGAAACAAAACAAAAGTCCAAGGATATAGCTCAGTGGCACAGCACCTGCCTGGCAAGCTTGAGGTCATGAGTTTGATTCCCAATACCAAAAAAAAAGATGAAGAACAAAAAAAATCACATTCCCTACTACCTTTGCTGTGTGTCTTCTCCAATTCTTCCTTCAGGACACTGAGAATCTGGAAAAAGTACCCTAGGGGACTCATCAACTGCTAACAATATCTCTGATGCACATACAGAATTTCAATAGGGCACTAGATCTGCAAAAGTTACCTTAATTTTCCAAGAGAATCAGCGAAGTCAGGACTGGGAAAAGGATTAGTTTAGCAAATAGTCCTAACCTCCTTGCTCTTTCTATTAAATAACCTCTAAAATTAGGAACTGTTTCTGGCAGAGATTTTTTGTTTTATGTATGGGAATTAAACTCTGCCACTGAGCCACATCCTCAGTCCTTTTTATTTTGAGATAGGGTTTCATCAAATCGCCCAGGACAGCTTCAAACTTGCAATCCATCTACCATAGCCTCTCGTTAGCTAGGAGTACAGGTGCCAACATGCCCAGCCTAGCTAGCTGAGTCATTTAAGATACAAAATGTGACTAAGAGGCAGAGGTACAGCTCAGTGGTAGTGTTTGCCTAACATACAGTGAGTGCATCAGGCCCAGGACAGGTTCCCAGCCACCACAGAGGAGGAGGAGAGGGGAGGGGAAGAGAGAGGGGGGAGGGGGAGGGGGAGGAGCACCAACAAACTGCCAGGGCACTCTTTTCTCATATAAACCGACCCTTGCATCTCCAGGCAATCTCTTCAAAATACGACATTCAGATCACCCCCACCTTGTCATCAATTTGAAATGAGTTATCTGGAAAGTAATTTTTCTTTTTCTCTTTTTTCCAGTGCTGAGGGGTCAAGCCCAGGGCCTCTCATGCCAAGCAAGCGCACTACCACCACAGTATACCTACCTGACTCGAAATATAGACTGACGCGCCTGCTAATGTCTTCACAGGAAAGAGTAACAGGCCTCTAGATCCTCTAGATTAACACACCAACAGGTGGCAAGGCTTGACAGAAAAGGAACAACTCTGAATGAAGATAATCTAGGTTTGACTGAAATCTGTCACTATATCTTCTTGAAGTGTCAACTTCAGCTTCATAAAATAGGAATCAGACACCCATTCGGACCAGGACGATGCGGCTCAGTGGTAGTACTCACCTCACATGTTTGAGGCCCTGGGGTCTTTCCCCAGCACCGCAAACAAACAAACAAAACAAAACCAAACAAAGCGAAACAATGAAAACCAACATGGGCACAGAACCCCCAAGTCTGTGTGAGACCCACAGCTGTAACCGCAGCACAGGGATGCAGAGGTCGCAAGGCAAGCCTGCGCTACACGGCCAGACCCTATCACAAACCACAAAGCAAAACAAAACAAAACAGCCTGTCCACTTACCTGGGAAGACAGAGGAGAGGATAAAAAGGGGTAATATGAAGAGCACTGCATCTAAAGGAGCCAGTAACTACAAATTGAAACCTCCAAAAGAAAGGTTGAATGAAAAACTCTGGAGAATCCTACTTCTATGAAAGAAGAGAAAAAGAGTACTTTTACAAAGCCGCCTTTTGTGAAGGCCAGGCACTTTACCAGGTACTTGTTCATGGTCTTACTTAATTCTTAAAATAAAAGCCTTTTGATATTTTTCCCCATTTCCCTATTTTAAAGAGACTAAATAACTGAGCAGATTATCAGAAATGAATCTTCAAATCCAGGTCTTTCTGATTTTGAACACTTGGGAAAAGGGTCTACAGTGTGCCTCTTTGAAAGTGCACAGTACTCCCAAACAGTGGTTTAAATGGGAAAGAAATGAGAATTGAGCACATTTTTGTAAACATAATTCCAAATACTGACCTTTTAGGTCTTAATCAAGTCTACCATCATAATTAAAGGTTACTATCCGAAGCACCACAATTAATCACTTCACCAACAGCTGTCCTTATACCAGGAACCATTACTTACAAAATCCAGGTCAATAAAGGTAAGCCTCAGTGTGAACCATTTCCGCACACACACTGCGCTGCAGGCCTCCACTAGGCGTAACCAACAACCAAGGCCCGCGCTGACGCTGCTCAATGTGGCACACACCTAAAACCCCAGCACTCAGGAGGCCCGCAGCAGGAGGACTGCCGAGTCCAAGACCAGCCTGACCCACACAGGAGGCCCTGCCTGGAAAACACAAGGCTTTGAAGGCACTTATTCAGTGCCTGCTCTATAAACGGCACTTCCTGCACTAAACCCTGGTAAAAAGTCGCAAACCTGCCAGTAACAAATTTCAGATTTTCTTTGAGGCTTTCAATAATGTATGTCTCACAACTCTTCTATTATCTAAACGTAATTAGTATTGTTCGCATGAACTTAAACAATTCCCAATGAACTGCACGAAGTTGTACATCTTTTACTTTTGCAGCACTGTGGACTGAACCCCGGGTACTGGCAATGAGCTGCATGTCCACTCCTTTTTTATTTTGTATTTTGAGACAGGGTCTATTTTGTCCAGGCTAGACTCGACCTAGCAATCTTCCTGCCTCAGCCTCTCAGCGTACTGGGATTACAGGCGTGCCAGGATACTGAACCACTAACACAAACATTAAGGAGAAAAAGATACAGGAATAATTTTATGACCTCATATTAAATCTCAAGGATATTTCAAAAGTTCAACACCAGAGGTCCTATAACCTCTTAAAGATAATTTACTATGCCAGCTTTAAAAATTCTTTCTGAGAAACACCTTTGAAAGTTTGATAAGTCTTTTTCTCCAAATAAGCCCACATAAAAAACTTTGCATGCTACTTAAGGAACCCCACAAAAGCCCACACACAACCCTTCTTACAAGGAACTCACTGCCCCAATTAAGACCTCTTATTTTAAAGTTATTATCAATTACAAGAGATTTTTCTACCATCTGTTAAAGCACAGTTCCCTTGAGTTTACATTTATCAATTTATAAAAATTTTATTTATAGACAACTATATCTTAAAAGTGCACATCTTGGGCTGCGCATATAGTTTAGTGCTAAAACACCTGGTGGTACCTGAGGCCTTACGTTCAATCCCCAGCACTACAAAAACACCTAAGATGTGTCCTGTGCTCTTCAGACTCTTACTGTACTAAAACCCTGGAGCACTTTATATACCAGGATTAAGGGCACTCGCCAGACGGGCACCGCTGTAGGCTGTGTCCCACACCTGTCACCCCAGCACTCAGGAGGCTGGGGCAGAAGGGTCGCTGGCAGTTTGAGGCCAGCCTGGACTACACAGCGAGACCCTGTCTCAAACAGAACAGAACAGAACAGATGGCTATGAAACAGGGATATGAAGAGAATTTCAAGATACTATCAAGGCCAATGACCTTAACATGTTTACAGTCTAGTTCTACAGTCTGTTTTTTCTTGTTAATTCTTTTAACAATTACAATTTTTGGGGAAAAACAAAACAACAGGCCTGAAACTCCATAGATAAGGAATCCTACAGAATAAAAGACCAAAAAGTAGAACCCCAGAAACTAAGGGAAAAAATGTGATCACAAGACTAAACCTTCTAAGTAGTATTACCTGTGAAAATACCTTGATTACCAGATAAATCTGTATTAACTAGCTGTTGTAAGAGGCACAAGGATCCCAAAATCAAATCCATCCTAAGCAATGTACCAAGACCTTGTCTCAAAATAAATTTAAAAAGGCAGCCAGGCAAGGGGTGGCATGCCTGTAATCAGAAAGCTGAGGCAGGAGGATCACTATGAGTTCAAGGCCAGCCTGAACTACATAGCGAAATCCTGTCTTAAAAACACCACCACCACCACCACCCCTGCCAAAATTAAAAAGGAAGGGAACGGCTGGGAATGTAGCTCAGCACTCTGTTCAAATCCCAAATGGGAGGAACACGCAAGGACCCTGGTTTCACCCCAAACCCCCCAAAAAAGTTAGGGCAGACTTTTTTTTTCCTTTTGGTCTTTTTGAGACAAGGTCTCACTGCGCAGTTCAGAAGGGACTTGAACTCACTTTGTAGCCCAGGCTGGCCTCAAACGCATGACAATCTTCCTGCCTCAGCCTACCCAGTGCTGGGATGATGACAGGCGCGTGCCACCACAGCCAGCATACAGCAAACTATTGAGAGAGCCAAGAACGTATGCAGCTAAAGAACGCAAACACATGTGGTTCCCTATGCACGTCCACCATCTTGCCTGCCCATGGAAGACGTTGCTCCTGATCATATCACACTTTCTCCAGTCCTGAAACTTCTCAGGTCATCTCCCAGGACAGTACAAACCAGGGCAGGCGGGGGACAGGATCGCAGTGAGTTTGAGGCCAGCCTGGGAGGCACAGGAGGCCAGCCTGCACTACTGAGTCCTGTCACTCAGCAGGAAGACCCTGGGTTCAATCCTCACTTCCAACAAACAAGGGAAGGGGTCATAAACAAACGTATCAGCTGGGCGGTGGTGCACGTCTTTAATCTCAGCACTCGGGAGGCCAAGGCAGGAAGACCTTTGTGAGTTCAAGACCAGCATGGGCTACAAAGTGAGTTCAAGGGCAACCTGAACTGCACAGTGAAACCCTGTCTCAAAAAGACCAAAAATAAATAAATTAATTAATAAAAATAAAAACCGTAATCTCCCCCTACCACTGGGTGTGCTGATGCACACCTGTACATAATCCTAGCTACTATGGAGGCTGAAAACCCAGGAGGATCGCAAGCTCCAGGCTGCATGGGGAATTTAGTGAGACTCTGACTCAAAATTTAAAACGGCTGGAAATGTACCTTAGTGGTACAGTGCTCGCCTAACATATGCAAGACCCTGGGTTCAATTCTAGCACACACACACAAAGTACCCCCCCCGCCCCCGCATCATTAATGAGCTCTATGAAACTAACCATATTTTGGGGGGCAGTTTTGTTATGTCTGGGTAGTGGGGATTGAACCAGGGTCTCAATTAACTACATCTCTAACCCTAGCACCTCATTTTTGACCCACAGAATGTAAATACCAGAGACAGTCACTTTTTCTAAGTATCTTTAAAATTAGAAAATCAGCACTCCTTTAATCCCAGCACTCAGGAAGCTGAGGTAGGAGGAGCGTTGTGAGTTCGAGGCCTGCTTGGGCTACAACTCGAGCGCAAGGCCAGCCTGAGCTATATAGTGCGACCCTGCCTCAAAAAAACCAGGGCTGGGAGTTTGGCTCAACGGCTTAGGTGCCTGTCTGTCAGGCGTGAGGTTCTGAGTTCAATCCCCGGTGCCGCAAAAAATAAGTAAATAAAAATAATAAATAAAGTTAGAAAATCAAAGTGCTCATTAATGGATGAAAGTATTGCTATTGTGTAAAAAAACTAATTTTCATATATTGAATAAGAAAAAGAACCACTAATTTTGTTCAGTAAAGGAGCCAGGCATGGTGGTGAATGCTTGTAATCCCAGCACTTGAAAAGCTAAGGCAGGACTGGGAGTTCAAGGCCACCCTGAGCTACATGTAAGACTCTAGCTCAAAAATACAAACAAAGGAAAAAATAGTCAATTTTAACAAAACACTATGAAGAGTACATGTGAATTCTGTCACTTCCTCTAAAAAAAATTTAAGAAAGACTCCAGAGGGAAACAAACGATAGTGCATGCTTGTAATCCCAACTCTCCAGGCGGTTGAGGCAGAAGAATGGCGAATTTGAGGTCAGCCTGGGCAATTTAGTGACTTGGCAAGACTGTCTCAAAATCAAAAATGGTTGGAGGTGTAGATCAGTGTGAAAGCCCTACTGTAAGGGGTGGGGCAACATCCCTGGTACCCCAGGATCCCATTATGGTGGGTGTCATTTCGCATAAAATACTGTAAACCAAAATAAATAACTGGAAGGTGTGTGAGTACACCGGTACTGCCAGGTGTGCAGGTGCACACCTATAATCCCAGCACTCAAGAGGCTGAGGGCAAGAGGATGGCCATGATTCTCAAGGCCAATCTGAACCACACAATGAGACCCTGCCTCAAAAACGAAAGGTATTATGGTATATAACCAGGTGTGATAGTACACACCTGTAATCCCATCTCTTCTGGAGACTTAGAAAAGATCTCTAGCTCAAAGCAAGCCTGGGCAACTCTGGTGAACCTGTTTCAAATATCAAATTTTAAGCAGGGCGTGGTGGCGCATGCCTTTAATCCCAGCACTGGGGAGGCTAAGGCAGGAAGAGTGTTGTGAGTTCAAGACCGGCTTGGGCTACAAACGCAAGCACAAGGTTGGCCTGAGCTACACAGTGTGACCCTGCCTCAAAAACCTAGGGCTGGGAATTTGGCTCAGTGGCTTAAACGCCTTTCTAGCAGGCGCGAGGTTGTGAGTTCAATCCCCAGTGCCACCAAAAAAAAAAAAAAAAATCAAATTTTAGTTGGACAAGGTGGCACACACCTGTAATCCCAGCTCTCTCCAGGCTGAGGCAGGAGGATGGTCAGTTTAAGGCCATCTTGGGCTACAAGAGCAGCCTTAACTCAAAACAAAAAAATTTTGGGCTGGGCATGGTGGTGCATGCCCATAATCCCAGAACTAGGGAGGCTGAGGCAGGAAGCTTGCAGCAAATTGAAGGTAACTCTGAGGTATAGAGTTCAAAACCCAGTGTGGTGGAGGTCGGTAATCCCAGCACTCAGGACTCTTGAGGCAGGACTGCCATCAGCCTGGGTTCCATAGTAGAACCCATCTAACAAACAGAACACCCAAAGTGAGTTCAAGTTCAACCTGAACTACATAAAGACCCTGCCTCCAAAAACAGCCTAAAAGCTGAAGCTCAGGGATGGAGCACTTGCCTAGGAACCCTAGCAATTCTTGCCACCGCTCCACCTCCGGCAATACCCGCCCCCAACCAAAACTAAATGAATAAAGACTTTAAAATACGGCCACAAGTAGAATAAGCACAGATAATCAACCTTGCTCCTTCACCATGCAAACTATTTTTATTTTGAGTCAGAAAACACAATACCAGGCAATAAGACTTTATATCTGGGTGGTTACTGTGGAAAACCCTTCAGAACAGACAGTAAGGCTATGTTTGGCCGGTCTACAGGGCAGTTTTTTCTTTTGTTTTGTTTTGCTTTAAGCCATCTTTTCACCAACCCTAACTAGTAAACAAAAATGCACTTACTGCACAGCACCTATCTTACAGGTGGGGGGAGTCTAAAAACTTCAAAGGTTTCCAGAGCATGGAAAGCCATCCACTGAAAACAAAACAGCGGGGACACCACCAGAAGCCCCTTCCGCGCAGCCCACGGCAGGCAGAGGCGCCGGAAGCGGTGCCGGCCGGCCGGTCCTCACCTCCTGGATGCGCTTCCGGGCCCGCTGCAGCACCTCCTCGTAGCCCTTCTGGCGCAGCTCGCTGAGGCTCTCGTAGTACTCCTCGGGGTCGTCGGGCTCGGTGAAGAGCACCTGGGACAGGATCTTCCAGCCGCAGGTATCCAGGCCGTGGCCCAGGTAGACCTGCAGCTGGCAGCACAGCGCGTCCACCTCCTGCTCGGTCATCTCGGGGGCGCCCCCGAACAGCACGGTCCACATGCCGGAGGGCTCCTCGGGGAACACGGGCAGGCAGGGCTCCAGCTGCGAGTTCACGGAGCACAGCTGCTGGTGCACGGCGCGCAGGTCCTGGAAGGAGAAGAGCCCGGCCCAGCTGCACTCCTCGCCCGGCGGCTCGGGCTCCGCGCCCGCGTCCAGCACCTCGATGTCCTCGGCGGCCGCCCCGCAGGCGCTCAGCACGCGCACCGAGCCCGCCGGCGAGGCATCTCCGGGCTCCGCGGCCCTGCGCGCCGGGCTGCTGCCGGGGCTCCCCGCCCCTCCGCTGCCCGCACTCCAGCGGGGTCCCGGGCTGCGGGCCGGCGTGGCGGGGGCCGAGGCCTCGGGCCGGGCCGGCTCCCGGGAACCGCTGCGCTGCCGCTGCGCCGTCCGGTTGTGGCAGGTGATGGCGAACTTGCCCTCGATCTCGTTCCAGGCCACGATGAAGACGAACTTGTGCTTCTCGCGCTCATCGAACACATGGGGCCGCACGGCCACCCAGTCGGCCTCGAGCGTCTCCTCCAGCGCGAAGGCCATGGTGTCGCGCCGCCCCGTCAGCCGCGCCGGGCGCCCGCAGCCATCTTGGCCGCTCCCCCTCCCCGCTCCGCCGACTAGCGCGGCGAGGACAAAGCGCGCGCCGGCCACGGGGTCGCTCGCCTGCCCGCGCCCCGCCGAGCGCGCCCGGAGCCAGGCGGCCGCCCGTGCCGAAGACCTGCACTCCCCGCCGCCCTCCTGCGCCCAGCTGCCTGCCAGGCGGCCGCCGCTGCTGCGCCCCGCGCCTCAGTCTCGCCACAATGTTGCCATAGCCCGCTGACGTCGGCGCCCCACGAGGGACGTAAACACGGGCACGTGCCGCACGCCGTGACGCGGCCCGCCGCGCCGCGCAAGCCCCGCCCTGCCCCGCGCTGACCAAGCTCCGCCCCCACGCCGGCTAAGCTCCGCCCCCTACTGCGCGGCCTGGGGCGCAGATGCTGCTGCGGGCGGAGAGGCGAGGCTCCCTCCCCCGGCATGAGACGCGGCAGGGGAGAGGGCGCCGCGGAATGCGGCCATGCGCTGCCAGTGCCAACGGAAACCGACTCGAAGGCCGGGTGACGGGGAGACGCCCCTAGCCCGCGAAGGGAAACGCTGCCAAGTCCCAGGACACGGCCACTTCTCTGCTATTCGGTTCCTCCGGCCCATTGCCAGATTCTCATGTCTATTGTTGGGAACCGTCACTGGGCCCAGCCAGCCTGACGTCATCAGGTCCAGCCTGCCTGACGTGGGGCTCAGTTGTCACAGCTGCCGCATTGCACGTGTGCAGCGTCTGAGCAGCCAGGCGTGCGGGTAGTACCAGCACTGGGAGGCTGAGGCAGGAGGATCTCCATGAATTCAAGGCCAGCCTGGGCTACCTCGAGACTCTGTTTCCCCCCCAAAAAAGAATTAACTGCTAAAAGTTTTTCTAACAAATGCATTGACCTTATCAGTAGTTCTCTTCAACAATTAAATATGAATCCAGAAAACAAGTACTAAAAACGTTTATAAGAGGTATTTTATGCGACTTGGGCTACAACGTGAGTGCAAGGCCGGCCTGAGGTACCTAGTGCGACCCTGCCCCAAAAAACTAGGGCTGCGAGTTTGGCTCAGTGGCTTAAGCGCCTTCTGGCAGGCGCGAGGCTATGAGTTCAATCCCCGGTGCCACAAAAAAAAAAAAAAAAAAAGAGGTATTTTTATGGCCCAGCATGTTGGTGCTTACCTGTAATCCCAACACTCAGGAGGCTGAGGTGGGAGGATCCTTATGAGTTCGAGACCACCTTGTTACAAAGTGAGCTCAAGGGCCAGCCTGAACTACATGGTGACACCCTCTCAGAAAGAAAAAAATATTTTATGTACATGTAATTAAAACTATAATGCTTATCCATGCAAAAAGTTGCACCTTACCACACATACAAAAATGGTTTCGTGGTTACACATGCTAAATATTTCCACCAATACTCTAGCCTCTGCATTTTGTCCAAAGAGATGTTTTGACAAGTCTTGTTTCCTCTATTTTAGTAACTGTTACCTTTGAAATGAAAAAAAAAAAAGACAACATTCCCAGGTACTGTACAATTACTGAGTTTCTCTATAATTCTCTGGGTCTTTATCTAATTGTCAAACAAGATATCTAAGAGTATAAATTACTCCCTGGGAATAGGTAAAGCTATAAAATACACATATACACTGTACTAGCTTTGAAAGGGCTTGAAAATTAGTATCTGTTTGAACTTAAAAAAAACTGGAAGATTGATAATCTGGGATCTTTTTCTTTTTTCTTTCTTTTTTTTTTTTAACAGGGTCTCAGTATCCATGCTGGCCTTGAACTCACTTTGTAGCCCAGGCTGACCTCAAACTCAGAGAGATCCTCCTGTCTCAGCCTCCTTAGAGCTGGGTTTATAGGCACATGCCACCATGCCTGGCCTTTATGACTGTTTAATAAAATTTTTTGACTAAAACCTTAGGCCTTTTTTGAATTGCACAGCAATTTCTTGAATATGCGCACGTTATCCTCACGGCTACCATGTGATACAGGGAAAGAATAAGTATCTTTAGTTTTGTGTGACACAGTCCATGGTCTGCGAGGGGCTATCCCGGTGGAGCCGCCTCAGTCCACGTCCTCAGAGCAGACCTTCTCTAAGTGGCTCACAGGCGGGGCTGCAGACCAGGCCGAGGGAGCAGCTGCTCCTGCGCGGACAGCCTCGGCTCCCGTAAGAGGAAAGGAAAGTGTCGGTGCGGCCGTCTCTTTGGCCCCAGGACTGCCGGGTCTTCTCCAAGGGTAATGCTGCGTGAGAGGCGCAGCACTGTCGTCCTGTGCCGGCGGCCTGACCCCTGAAAAGCCAGGCGCTCTGGGCCTGCCTCGGTGAGCAGGAGCCCGTGCTCCCCAGCCTGCGGCCCTGCCGCTGCGGCCTGTCCTTGGCCTGTCCTGACCCATCAGCAGCCAGGTTATTTTGTTCACTCGACTGTTCGGTGCCCAGGTCATGCAGGGCTTTCTGATGGGCATTAATGTGGTTACGAAGTGTTCACATGCCGGGTACAGTGTACACATCTGTGATCTCAGCTGCTTGGGAGGATGAGGCAGGAAGAGCATAAATTCAAGGCCAACTGGGCAATGTTGGGAGCCGCAGAAACTGGAAATCGACCTAGGGCATGACCAGGACATAACCATTCCAAGAACAAAGAGTGCCTGGGGCGAGCCAGGTGAAGAAGCTGCTTCAGCCTGGAGAGCACCCAGCCCCAAGACAATCCCACAATAGGGTGTCATGTGACATTGGGTTGCTAAAAGGTATAAATAAACTCCTCTGCAGTGAGGGGCCGGCTCCTTTCCTCCCATCAGGAGGTTAAAACCTCCGCCTGAGCCCAGCTTCACCCCAAGAACCTCAGGAGCCGCGTGGGTCATGGCAGGGCAATTTGGCAAGATCCTATCTTACTGACCGTGGTGTGTGATGCATACCTGTAATCCTAGCTCTCAGGAGGCTGAAAAGAATAAAACATTTAAAAAATATTTTGGAAACAGGGTCTTGCTTTGTAGTCCAGGCTGGCCTCAAACTCGGTGCAATCCTCCTGCCTCAGCTCTAGGATTGCAGGGATTGCGGGTGAGCCATAGTGCGGCCTTGCTGTATGACCCCAGGGCCTAGCATTGGATTCTTTTCCTGGGGAGGGTCATCATTACATTCACGTCATCGCTGTCTCCTGGCGTCTGGAGTCACTAGAGGTTGGGATCCTTTGTCCTCAGGAGCAGGGCTGCCGCCGGGATTGCTTCAGAGCTGTCTCCTCAGGCCGGCAGCCTGGCAGGCAGGCTGGAGAAGTTCTAGCTGTGCAGTGCTCTGCGTCCACAGCCCGAAGAAGCCTGCTGGCTCTGTGCTTCCTTCCTTGTGGGGAGCAGCTAAAGCTGGCGCTGGCTCACACCTATAGAGCTAAAGCAAGGCCAGCCCTGAGAACATGGAGAGCCTGAGGTCAGCCGGGGAAACCAGCTGTCCCAGCTCAGAGAAGCAAGGGGCCCAGGGATCCAGGCAAACAAGTTGCTGGGCAGAGGGGTTGAAATTGACATGGAACACCCAAGTGCATAAATAATTGGGGGAGGGGGAGAAGGTCCTTTCCTCCCAGTCAGAGAGAGGGCTCCCCCTGATCTCAGCTTTCTATCTCTTATCTTGTTTTCTTTTCTTTTGTTTTGTCTTTTTTGAGACAGGGTCTTACTATGCAGTTCAGGCTGGCCTTAAGCTCACTTCGTAACCCAGGCTGGTCTCGAATTTGCAAGGATCCTCCTGCCTCAGCCTCCCAAATATTGGGACTACAGGTGTGCGCCACCACGCCTGGTTTTTTCTCTCATCTTCATTTCTCCACCCTTTCACTGTCCTTCCCCCTGGAAACTTCCAGAGCTGCACTGTCCTTCTAGTAGTGAGTTGGATTTTTAAGGGAAGCCCCTGTGTGCCCTGACTGCGGGATATGCACACTGCATTCACGCACTCCAGTGTGTCCCCTCTAGAACTGCTGGCCCTCACCAAGGACTCGGCACGGTGGCACCTCTTTCTCGTCCTTCTGGATCTGCAGGACGGTCCTGGTGCAGCAAATCAGCTCGCTCTGCAGTGTGCAGATGGCCCAGATGTTGTGGGCAGTGTGTGACAGATGGCAGCGTTAACATGGCTGGAGGCAAACGTTTCCCGTTTTCTTTCCCGGCTGAGACAGGTACATGGATGGCTTCAGTCTGCATGCCAGAGGCCATATTATTTGCCCTGGCAAAAAGGCCGTCTCGGGGCTGAGCTAGCAGTCGTCCAGAGGCCCATCAGGTGCTGCCGAGGCCCAGAGCAGCGAGCTGAGCGGAAAGGTGAAGCGGGGCTGGTCTCCACCACCCTCTGCAGGAAGACCGCAGTGGAGGCTTCGGCCGGCTCTCGGCACCGTCGTGACTCACCCCCTTGTCCAGCGGTGGGCGGCTTGAACTGCCCCTGCTCGTTTCCACCACAGCTCTGTGTTGGAGGGCGGGCGATGGTACCCGGTGACCTCACAGGCCCCTTAGACTCGCACTTGCGCCTGGAGTCCCCATATGACCTGGCCTTGTCTCCTTTCCAGCACACCCCTGTGAAGTCCCAGGCCTCGGTACAGTGTCAGGACCATCTCTGGCAGTCCTTGAGATACCTGAGCATTCTCATCTCCCAGTAAGGTCAAGTTCAAGAACCTGGCTAAAGATTCCTTTGGACAAATCCTGTGTTCTTTGTTTGTTTGTTTTCTGAGTTCAAGCTGGCCTTGAACTCATCATATAGCCCAGACTGGTCTCAAACTCATGGTGATCCTCCTGCCTCAGCCTCCATGCTCAAGTCTCCATTGAGCTTTTTGACAGTAATTCACTTACTCCTTCAGGGTGATTTTTAAATTGCCATCGCATACAACCTTAGGGCTAAATCTCCGGCCACACCCCTAATCCACCCCACAGCCCTTCAGGTCCTCAGTGTCCTGTCCAGGGGAACCCTGAGGCCCGTGCACTTGATTGCTGTGCTGATGAAGGCGCTTGGTGAAGGTGAAGCAGGCCTCAGTGAGCAGATTCTGAGGGCGCCCCGTGGGGAGAAGGAGCAGGAAGCCTCTGCGGAGACCGGTGAGCACGAGGAGAAGGTCCTGACTCCCAGGAAGGAGATGGAGGAGAGCTCTGCAGAGAGTTTAGAGCGGGGCCTGGTGGTGCACGTCTGTCATCCAGCTCTCAGGAGGCTGAGGCAGGAGGAGCACCAGCAGGCCAAGGCCAGCCAGCCTGAACTGCTCAGCGAGACCCTGTCTCAAAACGAACAAGACTGGGGTTGTAGCTCAATTCAGAAGCCCTAGGCATGAACTCCGTACCAAAAAAAAAAAAAAAAAAAAAAAAAAAGTTTTTGAGAAAGGATAGCACGCATATCCATAACTGTAACTCTCCGCTGCCTTTCCTATCGTTGTGCCACACATAAATCTCTGTTTATTCCACGCGTGTATCAGTACAGGGACCGCACCCAGGCCCTTTGC